>JAQFYC010003762.1:0-19583 GCA_034694165.1 Tomocerus mixtus
TAGCGTCATTACTGTGTCTTTGTGACAAACTTCTGTTGCTTGAAGTCAGTGTACATAATAAATGTATTTCCCCCCTTAAAATCTTAATTCCAAATTAAGAAACTACAACATTCCAATTAAACTGAAATAGAAGTAACGGCCCACATCGACAGGGAGAACGTCTAAAGAATCTGCTAAATTTGAGAAATTGTTATCATCCGCGGAAAACTGCGCAAGCTATATTTAGTATAGCGTACTACATTCTAGCTCGTTTGCCTAAAACATAATACTGATTATTTGCTGTCTACTGGTTCACAAGCCAAGCCAAAATAGTAGGCTCTTTACTTTCTGGCTTTTTATTATGCATCTTAGGATACCATTACAGCCATTAAGTTAAAGCCTAACTGTTTTGGCTTTATTAGTGCGCCATTAGTGAACAATTGACCACTTATTAATCAGTAACCGATAAATACTGTTAGTAATTGATCACTAGCCCATAGCCAAGCCCTAAAACATTGTGTACTAAAAATTTAGTAGCGTTGGTTCAATTAAGACTAACGCTTTGAGAACCAGCGTAGCCAATCTTGGCCAGATTTTAGACTGGGAAATCATATTTAAAGATGAGGTCCATAACCCCGCCCCCTCTATGACCACGCCATTTTTAAAATGCAATATGACAAACGAGGTAGCATTAAAAACCACTGATCACACCTTGATAAATATAATTTTAAAACAATAGCTCAATTTTAACAACGTTTACCAAGGTATACATATCAATGGTATTTAATAGCGTATATTAAAAACAGCCAATTATCATATCAATACAATGTACTTATTATTTAAATCTGATCTATATGGATTCCTCATACGAATAAAATCAATACATTTGGAATTTTTAAATGGAATTAGCATTTAGCTTTTTTAGTCCCTAGTTATAGACCCTATGGGTATCAGGGACACATCCTATAGTCATCCTACTCTCCTCTCCTAGTACTACTGTAACCATTAATATAATCATGTACCCTCTGGGGTGTATGCCCAAGCCCATTACACTTAATAATAAATTCCTATAAATGAAGGAAAAGTCATACAGTTTCTTACGTATGTACATAAATGACAAGAAAACACGGGTACCGGGGCCGACCGGGGGTGCCCTCTTCCTCCTCCCTCGCCTCTGAGGCAATTATATCATGATAGTAATGAGGGAGGCCTATATATTTGTGCCTAAAGCCTACAACTCCTACCAGTTCAATATAGCCTAAATGATGGAAAGTTAAACAGGCATTTCTTCCAGAGTAACATATTTACATGAATGAAAAGAGAGCTCTTGGAAATTGGACTAAATTGAACACATATCGTGTGAATAACCAGGAATTAGATTTTAGATAATTATTACAAAATATATTATCATCGCGAGTGCCGAAATTATGGGAATGGGAACTGAGACATGAGGGTGAATTGACGTTGCTGCTGAAACTAAGCTGATTTTTGGATCTCAAACCGAATGCATTTTGTCGCTGTCATCATTTGGAAAAAGCAAAAGGAGGAACTGATGGTGCATCTTTATTATTCTCCACTTTATTATTATAGTATAGACCCACACCCAATATCCACCGATTTATTCATCTCATATCTGAAGAACCTACCCATTCATTGTTCTCATTACTTAAGCTTTGTTAGGTAATGATAACGATTAAAATATGACATGGTATTGGGAAGTAGACAAACTGCAAGCCACGACGATTTTTAAGTTACCGTATATATGTTGTAGCAAAAGCGCTTTTTAACAACAACCGAATATGCTATGATTCTACGAGCAATCATTTTAAACATCTCAACTTCCATGTACAATTAGCAACCCATCGATTCAATTTTTGATTCGCAAGGTTTTGCTGATGCTCCACGAAGTTCACTATGCAATCAATACTGGTTTCCAAAAGAGGACATAAAATCCTTACACTATACATCTAGTATTACACATTATACTAATATTCAAGATACTACATATTAGTAATCTCTTATTTTGTTTTAAATCATTCTTAATCCACTACGATGCGAAGATGCGATGTTAAGTTTAATAGACCAGACCATTAAGCTTGCGACTTGTCTGCATCATTTTTTAAGTATTGTTTCGAGCTACGACTGACGAGTAGGAACACCGAATGACCCAACATGGATGTGATAAATACCACAACTGTATGTCGACATACAGCGATACAGCAAGCATTTTAAACAGGCAAATAAACTGCAAGCGCCTGTAAACATTCAACTGCACAACCAATATCAAGCATGAACATTTTTCATCAAAGCCAAAGAGGAGATGTATGAAATCAAATTACATGCATTTCTGTTGCCAGCATTGTTTTACATGACTTATTAGTTATTAGTAAGTACATTAAATTGAAGTTGAACTATGCAAAACTTAAAATAGTTTATACTTGTCCTACTATATTGTTTTCTATGCGTATTTACTTGCATATTGATAAAGTTGCTTGATATTTGTCTATTTTAAATGCGGATTCGTTAGTATCTAAGAAATATCATGAAACATAATTATTGTAGAGAATGTAGAATGTAGGACAAAAATAGTAGGGGTGCATGGAACATATTCATCATGTCTCACAGTCAACTGTTGCCAGAACTGGAGTTATCCAATATTACTCTACACACCAATATTCAAACTTTTATGTATATATCTACCACTTACTACCTCCTTATAGTGACAATAGTGAGTGACACTGATATTAACTCAACCAGCTTGTCCTCTGCAATTTGTTTTGACGTTCAATTTCATTCAACTTTAATTTGGAAATTATTATCTTAATTGGAGGATCACCTGGTAAATGGTTGATGGTACGTTTTACGGTTACGTTACGTTATTTATTTATTATTATTAGTTTGGATTTGGAATTGGAATTGGAAGGAAGCATGTTGTAATTGTAATGTGATCACTTACATTGCATTGACACTGACAACTGAAGCATTGACATTGATTGTTAATACATTATTGCATTGGATTTATTACAATAATTGATAATTGCATTATTACACTCGTTTGTTGGTCCGGTATAGTTGAAGTTGGACGTTGACGTTGCGTTGGCAGGCAGTGTATGTTTATACTTCTGAGCGGCATCATAAAGCGGGCACAACCGACAGCCGGTGACCGGCAGCAAAATCAACGCAAAGCAACCTCGTAGCAGCTGTCTCCAACCAAAAGAACGACTCATCGTACAATGTCAGGTAACAAGTCACATCCTGTCCTGTCATCCTTGATCTTTGACTTTGGGCATACCTTTGTCGATTTGTAATTTGTCACTTCTTGCTCGAAGAGCTCAGTCGGGCATTTGTTTGTTTGTTATCTGTATCTGGTAACTCATTCACCTTCAACTTTTATGAAAAACTAATTGTTCAATTATTTTTAGGCTTGAAAGTTGTGGACTGAGAAAGAAAGACTGAATAACTTCTATACCGAAGCATCCGTCATCCGTATTTAGTATTGTTTGGTTGGTGACGTGTATTTTTTTGGCAGCATATCTTCAACCTTTGGATTGAACCATTTTCAATAATCGCTGAGGTATTAATAGAAGGTAAGCAGTAATCAAAGTCAATTACAAAAACAATTGTCAAAATTTTCCACTTTTTTGGACTAATAGGGGGGGGGGCTTTAGTTACAAACAACCAAAGCGCCACCCCTCGATACAGTCTTGTTATATTAACTAATGTTTTTAAAGAAGGAAGGATGAAATTAGATATTTCTGCTTTCAAAATAGTAAAAATCGAGTTTTAACTTAGGTGGTGGATATAATCTAAAATGTTGTTGAACGGATTTCGCTTGGAGGTGTGTGGTCCGGGAACAAATTAATATTTTTGTCGATTATTTACGCAATATTTCGTTCTATCAACTGTAGTAGCTGTAAGTAGCTGACGGAACCACGGGCATTAATTAGCATTGTACTACATTTATGATTTTTATTGTGCATCTAAATTAAATTCATAAATATTCTTCCAGACGTCTAGGAGATTTGGCTATATAGACATTAGACAGTAAAAGGCAAATATAAAAACCTAATGGATTGAAAATCGGCGATATCTCATATTATAGTGAATTTGCATAACGATTTTGAGATATCTTAATGTGCTGTGTTAAATTAATAGCTGTTATTCACCCTCGTAAATAACAAAGATCATTCGTGTATTTCTATTTCTCTTGTATCTAAAATCCGTTGTTCTAATTTACTATTGAATTTAAGAGCAATAAGCCTTTCTTGCACCTTTATCTAATTTGCGAGGACTTGTTTTGAATGCAGTTGTTGCGCAGAACTCTGAATGCCTGGGTCGTATAAAACAGAGAAAACTTGCTTTTGATTCCCCCAAAATTTTGTTGCTAGAGACTGTTACCAATATCACCGTGCAACAAGGAATATCTAAATTCGGGTGAATACCTTCAAATGCTTCTGTTAAGGTAAGGTTAAATAGTTCCCTTCAATTAGCCTCGCAGAGGACACTTACCATTAGTTTGACGCATATTTATGGTTTGGTTTGCGTTCATAAAATATAGTATTTGAAACAGCGTGCAGGTGAAACAATATCCGTATATTTTCAAAATAATTTGAGAAACTGTTAACATCAATGTCTATTGACTATTGGACAGTTCCTTACTTGTTACTTTGTTGGATATTTAAATATTTACTTTTCGTACTCTTCCCCTTACCCCAGTTTTCCTCTGCAGCCAAAAGCGCCATGGAACCCCAAACCCATATTTGGATCAGAGCTAGAGCCCGTGGAATTTAACCCCTTTTGCCCAAAATATATTAAAGTTTCCACTCTTACATTATCATTTATTTACCTTACCATGATTCTGATTATCGTTATGTACGACAGCATTTTGCATACATATTGACGTACAATATAAGAATTCTGTATCAGAAACTAATAGTTAACTTGTAGACTTGTAGCGATTGGCATACCGGAATCAATCTGACTTGACTGTTCCACAGGTTCCTAAAATTGAAAAAGCTTTTTCCAAATAAGTTTATTTTTTGACCGGCAGAAAGCTATTGAATATAAAATGCTGATTAATCTTAATTGTTGGCAAACACAATTGCCACACAAGTGACACTTAATTTTTCTGGTATGAACTTTGTGTGGTATTTAATTTCAATTGCATATAAAAATTCCCTGCATAAACGGTTCCCGGTTCCAGAAATAGTGGTCGATTACTGTGCCTACTGCCTACCGGTTCTCGAGGTCCCCAAAAAACCAATGTTTTGCAGCATTAAATATGTACATAGTACATCCCTTTCTTTGCAATTATTTCTAGTTTGCCACCAGTAAATTAATTTTGATCGAATAGCTAAAGCAGGCTCAGAGTCATGTTTAGAAAACTCAAAATAATTTAAGTGGCGGCGTAGCGTTGTAAAAAGTATAGCAGAAGAGTCTTCGCTTGTTACTTAGATTTTTTAGCTTTTTTCTGCTAGACGTAATGGAGAAGCCATGTATGTAAAGTAGATGCTATTTTCTGTTGACGTGGTCACCTAAGGGGTGGATCTTCTGGAGCTGTGGTATGGTACAGTTGCATTATTGTAGCTAACCGTATCTAACATTGTAGGTTGCAGTCTGGTCAGTCTCAGTGTAGTAGATTTCACTTTTGCATAAGCCAAAATAAAAGCTGAGGATGGTATTGATATCAGCCTGGAAAACTATTGAGTCGTATAGAATAAATATGCAGATTTGCTATGCATCGCATGTTCGATTTTTACATCTACTATAGCCAAACCAATGCAATGCAAGTGCCAATGTATGTTTTTCTGTAGTAAAGAATAGGCAAGAGTACTGGCTATCCAACATGTAAATGCAAATGGGTGTACTGTGTAGTCGCACTGACACTGCACTGTCTGGCTGACTGATTGTATTTTGTACTACAATTTAGGGTTCAAGGTTATTGTAAGTCATGAAATTGTGTGTTGGAAGCTGTTCTGTCATTACACTATAGCTCTGCATACGTGAAAAGAATAGTCTCACTCTTACTCTGTCCAACACGACAGAGCATACAGCATACCAATACTTTTCATCGTAATATTGTCAATTATTATTGTGCTGGCTGGTTTTTCGGTAAGCAAATACTTAATATATATTGTATCAATCATATATTTATTATTATCAATCGAAGTCTTAAGCTGGAATATCTATTTAATTTTTTACACATTGTTGTACGAATTTACTTGTCGTTATATCCGACTGGGCGCATTGCTACAACAATATGGGATTTGACCATTAATTTTGTAATTAGTTAAGAAAACTCCAGAATAAGAATCTATAAGTTTGTAAGTATTATGTAATAACATTATTGTAAGATAGCATAATATGTAGTAAGGGAATTATAGTTGAGTTGAGATGAGATAACAAAATGAGTAATTGTGTACGGAGTATGAGATTTCATTGGTTTAGTGGTTTTAGTGAGTGATGGAGCTTTGTAATTGGAATTAAATTATGTACATTACATTTCAATTGGGACTCGAAGTTGAAGCTGTCATTTACATTATTTGTGTTTATTTGTGATTACAGCATTATTATTATTATTACTGACTCACCTCTGGTATTCTCTATTCTCTATGCAATTATTCATGTTATTTTTGTATATCTAGCAGAATTATTCTTCGGATAGTAGTGATAAGTAAGAATACTCACTCCTGTAATCTCTAATAGTATGGGAATGTTCTGGTAGGAATTTAAAATCGCTGTGCAGGAACCAGCCGAGCCGCATACTTTGTAAATAGTCAATAGTGTATTTATGTCATAGGCATACAGTACCACCAGATACCGGGAACCCAGTTCCCCTGTGTATCCACTAGCCACTACGATGAGATATTTTTGTCGGCATCATAATTTAGTTTATGATGTATGGCGAAATTTGGACTTGATTAATTCCAAATGGTATTGCAAATTGCAAGCCTACAAAACAGTCCCCTGCCCAAACCCAAAATGTATAGTGAGAAAGCGTAAAAAATAGTTGAGCAAATATTTTGAGGCACGATATGCCCCATAAATCTATTCATAGAGTGGGTGGGTGGCACAATGGTGGCAGTACAGATAGTAACAATATTGTCTCGAAGGCAAAGTTTGGGGATATCTTTAATTACTTGTACTTGTGGACATGTACCTTCAATTCAAAAGAAATGTCGTTTAGGGAATATTGTTGTCTAATTTTCTTTCTACCATTCCTAACATGCTGCCTAACTATGCTAAATATTTATCAAAGATAATATTCTGTTTTGTAGAGACTTTTGAACTAAACGTTTGCTTAAAACATTTGTATCACTTGGGTCACGGCCATAACAATACATTTAGATAGATAGTAAATATACAAAGAAAGTTATATAATATAGAACGTAGATAAATGTGAAGTATCTCAGCAGGTCTTTTTCATGAAAGACACTAGGCATGTTTAATTTTCCATTCTGTTTACTACATATAGTCAGTTCCAATATTGTACAGGATTGAATTGCATCTGTATCACTTTGTTTGTCATAGATAGCTAAGTGGTAGGTATCTACATTTCTACATTCCGTAAATATTATGTTCATAAAGTTGTCAGCCGATATCACATTAATTTTACTTATCTATAACTTTAATAGTGTGTGCTTACTGCTAAGCAAAGTTTTACTAATGCATTAAATTGTCTCTTCTTTTGTAGCAGGTGTACAAGTACTAAGCTCTATATAAAGCCACTCTGTAAACTTGAAGCTGTAGTCCAGTTGGTGTCACTCTCCCGAACCATAGTACTATCTTCTCCACAGCTAGCCACAATGTTTCCGAAGTGGGGCAGGTAATTATACATACACAATTTATAATAAAATTCAATTGTTGCACTATGAAAAAGTTTCATTGTACCTAAATTGGTATTTTTTTAATCTCTGACAGATTCCCAGCTCCCGTGTCATACAGTAATACACTGGACACAAGCTCGTACGACAGCATCGTTCTGGTTTCATCGTCAATTGAGAGTGTTAAGAGAACTTCCGATTCGTTCGTCAACCTAATCAGCCGTCAAAGTGGCGTATGTATATTAAATCTTAATGAATATTTTACCGTAAAACTTTTTGCATTCGGCATTCACATTTTTATGGTTTCTGTACTTTCATGTAGATTGATTCAAATGTTGAGAAGGATGGATGTGTTCTTCCTATTGACTTGCCAAGTAAGCGTTTGGTTTTCACTCCAGTGGGTCCAGTAGATCGTGATTATGACGATGTGCGTAGATACGCCGAGGCAGCCACCAAAGGCGTGAAACGGTAAGTCTCCGTTTCTTGAAATATGTAGAAGTACGTTCAAATATATGTTAACTAACAGTTACATTAATAAAAGCAAATCTGAAAGGGCAGAATAAAATAGGAATCAAAAGCCGTTTCAATTTAATTATATTGTTGCTGAACTGGTATACGTAAGTATACTTTCGTGTTAACCACTAATTACAATTATGTAGTAGATACGTACGTTTGTTTCAATTTTACTATTATCAGGTGGATAATAATTAATTTCAATTGTGTTATTATCTTGGATCACAGAAATTGTTATTAAAACTCAATATTAATCTTATCTGTCCCTTTTTACAATGACGGTAAAACATACGAATCAGTTCAAAGTACAAGTTGTACGTACGGTAACCAGCTATTGACAGCACAACATCAGAAATGTCAAAACAATATTTTTATGTTTTACTTGTAGGGCAATCGCTGCCGGCTCGAAAAATCCATTATTAGCTGTCGTTCCCAGTGATAAGTTCCCTAACGCTAGTTTGGTTGCCATTCTTGGCGCTTTAGAAGCCCTTTACGTCGTAAGTGTTTTAATAAACTATACCATTAAAAAATATTCCGTACAGGTGTTATCTTGTATGTATGTATAATATGTGTACTTACCTAATTTTGTCTCATTTTACATTAGCCTCTCCAATACCGCGAGGATGTCCCAGAAAAGGCCGCTAAAGTCGTCTCTCTAGGAGTTTATGGCCAAGATGAGAAGGAAACAAATCGGCTGATACAATTGGCTACCGCATTAGAAAGTGGCCGGTATGTTTATTTTTATATCGCTTACATATATTTTCTTATTTATAGTTAAGAAATATCAAAGATAAATGAAGAGACTAATCTGTAGTATGTGAATGTAGCTTTGTCGCGAGGGATATTGGCGGAGGTGACCCAGAAAGAATGGCCCCTCCAAGGGTGGCCGAATATGTAACCCAGTTGTTCAAAGGATCGAACATTACTCTTGAAGTCATTTCCGACGTAAAAGTGTTCGAAAAGGAGTATCCTTTATTCGCTGCCGTCAACAGGGCAGCAAGTGGTTAGCATTTACGCAATTACTTTTCAATTATTATTAATTTATTAAATGTTTCCAAAGCTGAATTTTATAATGACGGTTTTACTTTTAATTTTCAGTTATTGAACGCCATCGAGGTCAAATCATTTACTTGACGTACACTGGAGAAGGTCCAATTACCAAGACTATTATGCCTTGTGGTAAGGGTATTACATACGACACCGGTGGTGCAGACATCAAGGCCGGAGGGGTCATGGCTGGTATGTCTCGCGATAAGTGCGGAGCAGCGGCTGTTGCCGGGTTCTTTCAGGTGAGCTATTTGTCACACTTTAAGCTCTAACATCTTACATTTATATTGAAATTAATATGGTATTGAAAATTGTAAGTTAATAATCTGTTTGTGACTTACATAGACGTTATCAGTACTTAAACCCAAGGGAATTAAAGCTATTGGCGTGATGGCAGTTGCCCGAAACAGCGTCGGTGAAAATTGCTATGTTTCCGATGAAGTGATAATAAGTCGGGCTGGACAACGGTGCCGCATAGGAAATACAGATGCGGAAGGCAGAAACGTCATGTCAGATCCGCTATGCAAGGTATTTGAAAAAGAGTGTAATTGAAATTAAATGTTTAAATCGTATTAGTTATGCATTATTCACGTAATTGTAATACTTATTCTGTTTAGCTGAAAGAGTTAGCTTTGAATGAAGTTAATCCACATCTCATGACGATAGCTACTCTCACCGGGCATGCTTGTGTTGCCGTTGGGAACTATACGGTGAGTTAGTTTGGAATGATCAGTTAACACATGCAGCACTCTGAGTAGTAAGAAGTACGATAAATATGTAACAAATGAATTTTATGATAGGCTGTCCTCGACAATGGACCAGCAAGAAAAGAACAGTTTGCCAGGAAGGTTCAGGAATCGGGAGAGTCACTGGGAGATATGATTGAATTGAGCAGCTTGCGTCGTGAAGATTTTAACTTCATTAAAAGTAGGTTACTTCTTCGATTGCTAGTTGTAATAATCTATGTATGCATTTATTATGTATAAAAAATTATAGCTACGTATCATCATTAGGTTAGTGGAGAGAACACATTTGTCTGTACCACTCTTAAGATATGTGTCCAAGTTTTGGTTAATTATGAATGCATAATAATATTTTATGTCATAATGCAGGTACTGCCGAAGGTGAAGATCTTATCCAGTGCAACAACGCTCCTTCGACAAGAACGCCGCGCGGGCATCAGTTTCCAGCTGCTTTCATGATTGCAGCATCCGGTTTAGATCATGTAAGAATGAGAATTGAAAGCTTTGTTTATTATTACTCCAACTTTGCACAGAATTGCGTTTACAGCTTTCATTATTAACTAGTGGGAGTTTTAGTAAATATGCACCTTATTATATCTGTAATTAGTGATAAATGTATTAATTTATGTGGCCCGTCAGAACCCTTTTCAGGGAATTTAACACTATTCTGGCTATCGATGTTTATTATCAACTCATCGTACACTCATTGTGGTTAATTTTATGTAAATAAAATCTCCGCCTAATGCATAATATGAAAATGTTATTATAGCACGGAACCAACAGTAAGGAGCCGTTGAAGTATACCCACTTCGACATTGCTGGATCAAGCGGAGATTTTCCATTGATTCCAACTGGGGTGCCAATTCTTGCATTGGTCAAACAGTTTTTTGGCGACCAATTGAAAATTTAAAGATCACGTGCCATTACTACATCTAATTGTCCATTGCCCCTGTCAAATCAAAAATGTAAGTTTCTAATTGAGTTGTTTATAATTTTACCTCCTTATTAATATCTTATTTATAACTTCCATAAATATGTAATAGATGCATTTTGGCAACTTTGTATAATTATCCTTTTCATTTTTAGGATTCAATGTACTTCCAAAAATACCGGTTTTGAAAACAGCTCAAATACGACATTCGTTAAAGGATACACCAAATCTTGGCTTTAGTAATTAATACCAGTGTAGAATTTACAGTTAATATTTAATTTAATAACAATCGATAAGTTATGCGGGGACTGAGTTTGATTGATTTTGGATTGTTAGAATTAGACTTTAAACTATTATCTATGTCATTCATTCCCTAGTTCTGGGCTATAGTTCTTGATAGGTGGGTAGAACTATCTACAATTTTCATTTACAATATCATCTTAATTAACACATACAATTATAAATTACAATCATTACAAGTAATAATCCCTTAATTCTGCCCTGGAAAGTTTTTAAGTCTCATCTGTAGTCATTTGCAATGTCAAAGTATTATATATCTGGTATACTAAATTGTTAGATTCAGCAAGTGGATATTTCATATTTTGTAATGATGGCATCTGGAGATAAAAATATTTCATAAAGTTATTACAAAAATACAACATAACCGAGTTTTATTTTTCATCCTACATACGACATAGTTTTGGCTTGTTATCAGACATGGCATAGGCTGAAAATCTAAATTAAATCTAAACATATATTCATTCAGGGTTCAACACAAGTTACCAGACTTGTACTACCTGTTGTCATTAAATTACCTATGTTTGGGAACTACAGATGGCACATGAACATAGTTATATTGAAGCAACATAAGTACGGAACAGGGTGTATTGTACATTGCAGTGCCATGCCGTTGTGAATCTTCAAAATTATTGTTAAGCGTGATTTACTTAATTAGGGAAAAACAAGGCAATTGTGTCAGTCAATAGCTATATGAAGTTGATATTTTTAAAACAAAATAAACTGGACAACTTTGATGTGTTGCTTTACACCTGGATATTTTGGCTGTAAAGCCCTGAGCGGAAGAACTATAATTGTGTCAATTTACATTGACGGGGGCTCGTCATATTTGGCTTTGCATTTAAACCATTTAAAATTGCATACATAAAAAAACGAGGTGTTAATAATTATTACTACATGTAAAAAATTCTTGCTTGACTATCGTTCAATGTTAAGCTGGTTTTCATCGTTTAATAAGAATAAGCCACATTTTTTGAAAGTGAGTGCAGTTGAAAAGCTATCTATAGTATTTAACTTAATTCTTTTAGAAAAGATTCATGGTAAGCGACAATAGTCACATAACTGAGATGGTAAACACCATTTAAACTCAGAATTTATACCATTAGATTGCCGATTTGCTTCTAAATAATACCTTTCTTACAAGTATGTATTGTACCTTTGCGATTATTTATCGCTAAGTAAGATATTTATCGCTTATAACATCCCACACATAGGGCTAGGATACTAATGTTATTTGTTAAATTATATCTACTGCACCTACCAAGGAGACAGCCCTATAACATAAGTAACTTGAACTTGTGGTAAGTAAGTAGAGTAGTAGGGGGTAGAGTGAGATGGAAAGGAATCAACTACCTGAACCTACAGTGCAGTGCCGATAACAATTTCTTCCACTATTTAGTTAATATATTATTTTGTTAATATATTGCTTCTCAAATTGAGTTTAAGAGAATACTACTAATAATATAACCCTGTGTGACGTGCAAGGTAATAATGGAGTAATGACGGGGAATTAATAGTGTACCATGTATATATATGCAACAGGTAGATAGGCAAAAAGTAACTTTTAGAGCAGAAATCTCAATAAACTTATAACGTCGAAGCTCCTAACCTTAAGTGAATTGTCAAACTCTCTACCTAAATGAGCTCAATGCCAGTGACTTAAAATCAGTTTATAATTCAAATTCAAATTATGCATTCCTGTTGCTTATGTGATTATATATATAAAAATGAATCTTTAAACTTAATTGACAGTGCAATGGGCTTTAAACGAACTGATTGGGTTTTGGGTTGTGTTGAGACTCAGACTGAAGTTCCTGCTCTATATAAGTATATGTACATTAGTTTGTATGTTATGTATAGTAGGTACTTAAAGTTAGGTACTGGTTATATCATAGTAGAATAGAGACAATGGGTAGGTAGTAGGTAGTAGATAGGCATTAGTTAATAGTTATAGTTGTAATATGCTAGCTAAAAGAATTACGTACGATATAAACAAGTGTGAGTTGTAAGTTGCTGAATTCATGCAGAGTTGAGTTGGATGGGTAGAGTAGAAGTAGAAGGATTGATAGGTAGATAGATATACTATTAGGTGTAGAAGTTAAGAAGAGTAGACGTAAGAGATTCTCTTCTGTTCTGTTGCTAAGTATACTCGTAGGTGGTATGTTATGCTATGCTATGCTAGAGTAGCGTAGAAATGCATTAGGAATGAGCATGGGAGAGCGTAAGAAAATCTGGGTCAAAAAGTGAATGACTTTATGTGCAGAAGAGACTTCCGTACAAGTTGTATCGTATGTAATGTACATATCTATCTATCCATGAATGTATGTATCTGTGTGTGTATTGTATTCTACTATACTATATATACTATATACACATTTACACATAGATACATACATAATAGCTAATATAATATGTATCTATCTACATAGCCCTATAAGAAAGATAAATAAGTTACTTTACTTACGTAGAGAAGAGAGAATGTTCTCATCCGCTGCGAATGGAAAACGTGATAAACAAGACTCAGAGGATAAAGGTGATGTGATAATATATCCCTATCGTGATCATTTCGCTTCGTAAATCAGTCGTCCCATTTGATTATCTTATTTCTCACAAACAACAGAAGAGAACAAGGCAAGCAGGCAAACTTTTATACTATATTACAGGCATTTAAGCCTATTTCCCATATTAGGATGATGTATATAAAATATAATGAATCTATACAAACATACTGTAATGAAATGTAAATTCTATTAGGTAAACATAAATGCTACACAGCATAACATAACATAACACAGCATCGCATCAGTTCCTATAAGGATACCATTGCTAAATAATACGATCATAACATAATTCTTTACAAGCAAAACTATGGATGGACTAGATGGATGAACGGAGAGTTGTCGTCTTCAGGTTTTTGCACCCCAAACATTCCGCCAACTTGTTGCAATAACTATATTATGCTACACTCTTTCCGTATCACTACACAAACACTGGTAAAGAAATGGGATTTTCTCCCGCAATCCATTCATAAGCTAAGTACTGCAGTATAGGCACAAAATATTATTTTTCTGCTTAACTTATATTATGCCAAATACATAATTTGCTACGTATGTATTTAAGAAACATCTAGGGATATACCACTAACAATATATTTTGTACTTATTTATTTACATATAATATTATTCATGTATGCACACTAATAATTGTATACATGCCTGACAAAGTCAGATAAATATCGCTAACCAATAAAACATCTATAGTTCCTGTAGGTACACTATACTATAAGTTATAAGTATAACAATAAAGTAGGTAGGTCTTAAGATAATATAAAAACAGGTATACATCATCATTACAATACAATACAGATAAGTATAATGTATGTATGTATGTATAGCTATACTAGCTACATAGTAGATATATTATAATAAACAAGAGCACTTACCATGCCACATGCAAATAAATGCAAAATTTTCTGAACTGTCTGCCAAGTTGTTAAAATCTGCATGTGTGGATTGTGTACCAGTTCTTACCGGTTTCAACTTTCCTCCCTCACTCTTGGCATGGTTCCTTCTCCTTCCTACACAATGCACTCATTGTCAGGTTCACAATCAAAGTGAGAGGAATCAAGTCCATGCATGTAGTGAAGCGAAATCTGCAGATCAGATGAGCCGCAAATAGATTGCGTGCAAATTATATATGAATTTATAGTTATTGCTCGCATTCTACAATTACCTATCTTATTGGCAGATCTTTGAATCCCTTCACTGCAGATAAAGTTGGATGCTGTGCTGTGAAAGTGAATGCATTCTCTTTCGCTACGATACATGACATGTGTTTTCATTTGATACGATAAGTAAAACTAGCATCCATGATAAAATCGTAGACATGAATGAACATATAAAAATATAGCAGACTAGTCTAGGCAGACTGAGATCAAGTTACCTACTACATACTACCTGCCATGCATGTAAATTAATACTTATGTAGGTCCCTACTAAAGAATAATATTGTTATTAAAATTCAATAGTTTTTTGGGGGAAAATATTTTTCTGAAAATATTCAATTTGATGTTATATTTAGGTAATCAAACATTAATTTTAAATACTAACAATAAGTACATTCCCTTATTAAAGCCCTCAAAAGTTTGTTGGGAGTGAAATATTAATTTTTTGCAATATTTTGGCTCTATGTGTCACATCATTGTGCCACCTCGTGCTATATGCCATGTCAGTATATGCCGGGCTTATGCCATTATATTATGGTTATAACCACATGACAGTACCTGCTTACGACGTATATGTATTAGGCTCATAAATAAGTAAATACACTGATACGTAGGCGCTACAAACATGTAAGCTATTTCTCTTCGTCTAAGATTACAGGCGCTCTCCTTTTCTTATTTGCAAAACTGGGGACAAATAATAATATCCCTAATGTGTATCTATGGAATTTAAACTCAATTTGCAGGTGCATAACTCGTGATGCCCTGTATTAACCTAGGATATAGGACACCCTTGAAGATCTATTGAATTACATCTTTAATTACTTTAAGCTGACGTTATCATCAAAGTCATCGCAATAAATGTTACATTTCAGAATTGATATTAAAATTGCAAACGAATAGTAATGGGAAATGAAAGTGTTATTTACATCTCCGGCAATTTACAACAGTAAAAGAGCTTATGAAAAGGTAACTTTTGCCTATGTAGGTAATGCTAATGCTACTTGCATTTTAAGTTTATTTCATTTAATATTCTTAAATATATTTAGGTAAGCTTCATCGTGCTATGAGTTCCTTCCTGAAAGAACTCAAATCAATTGTTAGTAACGAATTAGACATGGGCATTCTTGTCTGTATGCTCTTCTGTAGCTGTCATACATGTTATAATGCAATAATATTCTGCACCATGTGCATATAGCTTTCAAAAACCTGTACCTAGTAAACAAATTTGCAACGAAAACAGACTAGCTTATTACTTAAATATTTAGCGAAGTATATTATTCCAGGTACCTTAACGCTTAAAATTCAATTTTGCACTTGAATATAGATTATAGTGTAAGTATATATTAGGACTGTAGGGCGAATTCATGTCTTATCACTAGGTTTGGGTTGGGTTGGCTCTCAAAGTCTCAATTCAATGCAATTGCGGGCGTTCAACTCCTCTGGCTGACTGGACACCTTATTACTTGCCATTAAGCAGTCTCGAAACTATTGATGGAAGAAGAGACACTACCAATTTGCTTTCTGACATTCCTTTTTGTCCAATAGAAACATTTTGACGATCTCTGTGTTTGCGCTAACACTAAGGAATACAATAAAAGTTGGTTTGCCTTGCAAAGAGTTTGGTTTACTGATGTGATAGTGATGGGATATGATAATACTGCCAACAGTGTAAATTGAAAAGTGCTTATGTAGTATAATACCTAGTAAATACATTACATAGGGAGAAGATCCCATTGCAAAGCACATGCCTACAGAGCCTACAGTCTACAGTGGAGTAGAATAGAAGTGACGAGGAAATCCTTCTCTCTCCACGAGGAATAACCGTTCACTTTTCTTCCTGTCATTCATGAGCGATGATGTGCAGCTGTAAATGAAGATTTTTGCACGTAGCCTGACAGGCTGCATACATTTCGTACTTTGGACTGGACTGGGTTGGATACAATGCCACATGGCATCACACACACCGCATCACCTGACAACAATACATAGTATTACTCGGTTGATCGTGCAGGTATACGGATGAAGATGAAACTCTTTCTTTGAATGAGGATCAAACCAAAGAAAACTAAACCAGCCGACGGTTGAGGAAGGATTCTTGCAACCTTTTCCCTTACTTTACCCAGTATATTGCATGTACTCTTATTTACTCTAAAGTAGTGGAGTAGTCACATTGCATTGCCTTATCATTTTACTCTTTCCTTTAAAAAATATTAAATAGACTCAGTATAGACGTACATATCTTCCTACCAGAAACAGAAACTGAGTGTTATTTAGTTTGAGTTAATCAATGTAAAAAATAAGACTCGAAAAATAAATGAGCAAAGTAAATACTTATGCTTGAGTAAAAGAGCAGATGAAAGTACAGCTTTAAGATGAGATGGTTGCATCATGTGCATATAATGTTACATAATACCTCTATCTTCTCAAAACAAGCCTCACATCCGCATCCCTTTTATGTATTGTCTTGGTTTGTCTTAAAAGGTACAAACAAGGTACCTATAAACGGTACAAGTACAGATTGTAGATGCAGGTATGCATTGTATGCTACCTGGCAATATGTACCGTATTACAATAAATGTTTTTATTATGTAAACATGGAATGGAATGTGTACCCACGTAGCTAATGGTAAGTAGTTGTAAGTAAACTATTAAGTACCGAAAACCGTTATGTAGTTTGTATGATGATGCCATTGCATTGTGATTATCCATATAACAACAACTGTTCAATGTTATGTTCAAATAGGTACTACAGTGTCAATAGAACTGTCACAACAAGCCTTATGGGAATACCAACCTAAATAAATGTTATTTAATCTGCTGTGTATGGGCAGTACTAGTATGTAACATGGCTAAAAGTCTGCATTATATTTTGCAAGACGGACAATACTTCAATTTGTGATCTCATTTGTTTTAGCTGACAATCCGGTACTAGCAAAAAATTGTAAATGCAATTATTCAAAATTAATTTTAATTTAAAGCACACAGGCATATTTGTACACGACTGAATAATGGCAACCTAACATTAACATTAGCAAAATACAATTCAAATAGATTGTAAATAGGCTGTAATCATTATAACGCTACTGTATTGTAATGCTGGCTGAAAAAGTAACTTTTTTATTATACAACCATTCCAACATTGTACAGAACATATACATTTTGCATTTGACTCCCATTTAGCGAACCTAAACTACGTAGCTGTTTGTTGCTATTATTATTTATTAGAGTATCTATTACCTACGTGAGTAGTCAGTATTTATGTTGAAGTTAATTTGCTTTTCTTCGCTATTAACTCTATAGCTATTTTAGCAATACATTTTTTGCACACGAAAATAAAATTTGCATGCATTATGTTTGGATGAGTCTTAAGCAATATTTACTATTTACTTTCATAGCGCACAGGGAAGTATGTAGTAACTTTTGTGTAGCGATTTGCAGCACACAGATGTACATAAAGATTAAGCACGTACGTGATTTGTAAGTAAGTATGTCGACAGTAGTTAAGCTACGCTATGGATATATGTAAGAAGGAAAGTGTCTCCAGGATAAACTTAGGGACCTAACTAACACAATGGACTACCATTACCAAACCTACGAAAAGGTACCGTAAGCTTTCAAGTTTCAGGTCAATGCCCGAACCATTGCTCGTCATGTATTTCCCCGGTCTCTATTCTTTCTCGATCTCGTCCTCTGAGTCTCTTCACTCTCTGATGCACTCTCACATCATTCATATAATAATATGTATTATTAGCTAGCAAGCGCTCACTTAAACTTTTATGCAATTAGACAATACATATAGATATATTAGCATCCATCCTCCTTGATTATCTTTCTAAAGTACTACTATATAGGATCATCTCAAATCTGATATAAGAGAAGAGAAATAATAAGTATCAGTTTACGTTTAAATAGAATTTGTATCTATGTACTTGTGGGTGGATCTAATCATAATGATACATTATTGTTATGCGAAACGTATATTTATTATACCGGTACTGCTAATACAATATCAAGGTACCTATTACATATTATAGCAATTACATAAATGCATACACTAGCCTTAGTGTATATTAGAGTGATAGATAGGAATGATCTTCATATTATTAGTTACCTACACAATAAACTGATTGTGTAACTAATAGTAATATGAAGATTATTTCGTGCATCCATACTACATAATACGCATTCCTTTGTTGCAATAGATATTCGCCTCACACGCTATTATTGCGCCCAGTAAGTTGTAAGGCTAACTAGGGCTATTGTACTCCTGATGGGGGGAGGAGATTGCTGAACAGTAGTGTAATTTGACTATGAAAAACAGTAAATTATGAATACCAGGCTACAAATAACAATAGGAAACAGTTATAAAATAAATATTTTAAGAATTAAAATATTTAATAATAACAAAATTATATTGTAGAAAAACAATTGAAATGAATATTAAAGTTAACATACCGTATTTACTCTAATTGCCGCCCACTCCCTAATAAGCGCCCACTCTCTAATAAGCGCCCCCTCTCCAAACC
>JAQFYC010003763.1:0-19576 GCA_034694165.1 Tomocerus mixtus
CAAAAAATATTTTGCATGGGTAACTAAGGCCACATTGACCGTACCTCTATCAGTATATACTTCTATTACCTTGGTATCTTAGTAAAAAATCTCGTTACCTGCAGTATTTCATGCTTTATCTATCTATAGTTAGTATTTTATGTAAAGGAACACCAATACAATGCAATGCACTCAATACAAAATATCCATTTGTCAATATTTGAGAGCATAATAAAGTTTTCAGTCCATGGTAACTTCAAATTGAGGGTAAAACTAAATTGCGATAAATTATTATTTTTGAAAATATGGAAATCTAACCCGGTATCTATTTGAATAAGGATAATAATTGTTACAACAAAGCTATATATCTAATTTCGCATCATGACTGATAATCTGGCCAAACTCACATCTGTAAGAACATTTGTGTTTCATTGCTGCTATTTGGTTGCTCATCATCTACATGACGCTTGCCCCAAGAGAAATGCTTCAAGGAGTAGGAATGAAGGTCAAACACGGTGTACCGCCACCACCGCTGCAACCAATTCCTTCTGATGAATAGCTAAGGTCAATTTACATCATTCCACAATTAATACACCTTTTTCAATAGTCCGCATACGCTTTTTCCTAACTACTATTCCATTAAGTCCACACTTACACGATATGCAAAAATGTTTATAAATTGTGGTCAAATTATGTGGCGAAATTCAAATATACGCTATTCAGACTAAAAATTTACGAATAATGTATTCAATATATTTTTATATTACGAGCTAATATTCATTTTCGATTTCAACTATTTTGTTGCATCTGAATCAAGCAGGCTGACAGACGCTCTAATGTATTACCAGTATAACTGCACTAAGGGTATTACTTTATACCAGAATCAGAGTCCTTAATTCCCTATATACAAAACGTACTGCATTCACACATTGTCATGATAATTGAATGGTTTTAATTTGCATTACATTTATCAATGAATTTTCATGAAATATTCTTGTTTTCTGTTACAGACAGAGTGGAATAATTGGGATGCATTTTTGGTGAACTATTTTCTGTCGCTTTAGGGGAATCCAGCATTGTCATTGTTTTCGAAGCATGACTTGTAAATTATCGATGCTTACTTGCTGTTTCAAGATTAGGAAATCATACAGTAGTTTAGTATTTATTTAGAAGTTGTAGAGTTGTACTGTTACCCAATATTGTACCACACTTGCAGATTTAATGTGTGTAATTGCCTTATTTGAAGATTAATAAATTGTGCTGATATAAATGTGCCAAAATATTATTTGTAATTTCAAAAGTCAAAATATTTACATCTATACAAATACAAGTCATTTTTTAAAAACGCCTATCATTGATCATTGGTTTGGCTATAGTAAGTAGTGATTGTAGTGATTGCACAGGAGCCTGTAAAACTGTAGAAAACTGGAATATGCTTTAGTTTTTGCATCTGTGGAAAATTATCTGAAATAGAGAGAAAAAGCTCGTAATGTCCTTTATGCAGTAATAATTCAGCAACAATTAAATATGTAAACACTTATTTTTAAAAAATTCCTAACGCACCGAAAATAAGATTTTTATGAAAAATAGATTCCATGGATTTCAAGGTCTTGTGTCCTGTTTCTTTTCTTGCCCTTTAGGGGCTGCCAAAGATCCACGGCGATTTTTGGCAGCTGGCTGGCTCTGGGGGTCTGGACGCTGGACGGAATTTGGGACAGGACTTTGTGTCGCTTGAAATGCCGGGTGAGCCGGAAAGCCCGGTGACTGAATAAGCGACGGACGGTTAGGACTTTTATCCGAGGCTTTTAAAATTTTGAAGGAGCAGTTTAAATCCTGATCTATGCAAACCATCCCGCCGACGTTGTCGAATTCTCCGCAGTAATTCGGTGCCGAGAAAATCGTGACTAATTGTCGCTTCGAAAAGAATTCATATCCATCTTCGACAACTTGGTGAGCCCGGCAAACCAGATCGAGTCCGTGGTGAGCCAGAAACTTTGTGACGACATCTGCACCAAAAGTAAATGAGACACCGCGGTCATTCTCACCCCAGCCGGTTATTCCTGGTTCTGGATCCGCCCAAAGTAAGTCACAAAGTAAACCGCTGTCTAAATAATATTGAAAACGAAAATTAACGGCTAAATAACGGTTTCGTTTTTTCTCAGGTCTGTATATGATGTAAATATTATATTAAACCGGAGTATTGTGATTTATGAGTCTTAGAATTACCTGGAACATCTGTAGGGCGCATTATTGAACGAATCTGAGAAAATGTGGACAATTATAAAACAATCCTTTTTCAAAATGCTTACTGCGACTTATTTTCTCGAAATATATAAACACCTGTTCCATATGATGCAATTCTGGACTCAATCCACCATGGACGCAGAAAATCTTCTCGTCCACAATGGCAGCAATCGGTAGGACATTGAAACAATCGACAAAAAGACGCCAGAGTTTGATATTATAACGCCGTTTGCATTCGTCGTAGAATCCATACATTCTGTTGATTGAGGCGCATTCGTGATTACCCCTGAGAAGGAAAAAGTTTTCCGGGAATTTGATTTTGTAACAAAACATAAGGCAGATTGTTTCCAGAGAGAATTTCCCTCTATCCACGTAGTCCCCTAAGAAAAGGAAGTTTTCCTCCGGAGGGAAGCCCAGAAGTTCAAATAATCTCAAAAGATCTGCAAATTGGCCATGAATATCCCCGCAAATTCGAATAGGAGCCCCGATTTCCAAAAGTGTCGGCTGCTTCAGAAATACATCTCGAGCTTTCATACATAAAGATTTAATTTCACCTTCACTCATTTGAACAGCTTTGGCCACTTTTTGGGTCCGCACTTCAACCAATCGGTGAACCAGACTGTCGATATCCAAAGGGTCCGATCCAATAGCAGACATGATGAATTGTTGTGGAAGGTGACTCAATCCCGATTTTTTATAAATAGGTTATATACTCGACTGTGGAACTCATTGATCTTGTAATCTAGAATTTTGTTCATTTTTAACAAAGTCCAAATGTCGCAGCTTACAAATTATTTTTCATTGTTATTGTTTTATTATGCAGTCGCCATGTGAAATTGTGGGTTGCATAAAAAAGTCAAAAGTTTAGAGTTTTCAACTTTAATTGCCCAACTTTTCCCCCTGAAGTTAAAACGCTTCCATAAGTTGTAAGTACTAATAAGTAAATTAGGTTAGGTACTTCTAGAATTTTTAATGGCAGTTTGGGATCCAACAGGCATCAACTTGCGGAATGACACAACCAGGATATTTTTAAAACATTTTTTAAAATATTATATTTATAACCACTTTCTAACAAGTATATACTTTTTAATATTTAAATAGGTATGGGTTGTGGAGCATTCCGAAATTCCGAACACCCCGAAGAAGACAACAAGATTAAAATGGTGATTAAGAAGAATGGATACAAATGCAAACAACTTTAGTAGTAAGATGACTTAATAATATTTGTTCACGATTCTATACATCAGTGCAGCAGTTTTCTGATGGCTTCCTTAAAAGTTTAATTATTATCGCAATCTTGCTAAGGAAAAAGCTTAACGTTTCGTGTTATGTCTTCAGTTTCCGTTGTTTTAGACAATTATGCAACACACCTCATATAAAAAATTTATTTTATTTTGCTATGCTATGTTTTTGCTGTCATATATTGTATATTGTAAGATTGAGATTATGAAAATGGGGGTAATTTCTGTTAATATGCTAAGAAAAACATAGAAGTTGTATAGGTTATAGCACAGTTTGATTATTTACTCCAGTTATAAAAACAATGGTCTATAACAATTTCATTATAAAGTGTATTCAAAAATAATTACGTATTATTATGTATATTGTCTATATTATGGTATATATTATTTAATTTTAATGTATGTATAGCTAAGTAATCATTACTTTAGAACATTAAAATAACATTTGTATAAAATTCCTTCTAAAATGCTACATATCACAGTGAACATTCTACACTTAACCTTGTATACAATCTACCCACATCCTATAGCAATAAAATATAATATAACGTAGATTTAAAATTAAAATAATAGAAAAAATGCATCAAAAAGATGAATACTTAAGTAATAATGCGTAAGTAAAATAAACCGGGGAAACATCATTAACTACTTAACTGTAAATATTGTAAAAACAATTATAATTAAACATTTTAACACTTATTCTTCATGCACCTGCAAAATTTCGCTGTGCTTCGTCTCTAATATAAATTTTATGATGAGCTTTCTCTTGTTGGTATCCATTACTCCGTGTCGCTGCCAATCTCTTTCGTTAAATTTAAGTATGTCCTCAGCTGACAATTTGCGTTTGACAATGATTTTGCCTAATTTATCCAGTTTTGGGTCGCATAGAATTTCCTGTAAGAGGTCGTCCGGCGAATTATTCAAATCCCTGTAAAAGACAAAATACATTTATGATTAATAGTATGTATATGTTAATTACAGAGATATATTAATTTATTTATTGCAAATTGCCTTATATACAAATATATTACATGCCCAACAATATCTTATGGCTGAAAATAAAGCTTATATTATGCAAGTAGCATATCGGAAACCTTAGCCAATGTAAAACATCAAAATGCTAATTCTGGGGTAAATGACATTTTAGGCTCATCCCTGCGTAGCGTATGAATTATGTATAAACTAAGTTTTAGAAGTTTTACTAGATTTATGGTTATAGTTCGCGCCTTTTAAATATTATCCCTTGTACAATCTATGTATGATGTAGTATAATTTACTTTTTGATTTCTCGGAGAGCACTTATTGAATTCAGCTACCGAATAATTTGGGAAATATGCCTATGAAAAAGATATGAATCTCAAGTTTCTTTGCATACACATGCTATAATTAAGTAATTTATGAAAGTAATAACATCAATAATTAAGTAATTTCCAAGAAATTAAAAGTTTACTTATTGCTAACCATTGTTAATATGTACCTATTGTACGTATTGGTATATGGCTCTACTGTTGACTTTGGCCATTTTAGCTTTATGTTCAGAATCAAGATTTTAGTAGATCATTATTATATTTATGCAGCGAAAGTTTTAAAGATTGAGATAACTATGAAAAATGCGTATATAACAATAATTTAGTGTAGGTATGTAGGTTTGTAAATTAATTTATTACCTCTTATCTTCTCGAATGGATAAATTTTTAAACTCCTCCGTAATTTTCTGTACAGCTACTTCAGTCTCATCCAAAATGAATTCCGAGTCCGACTCCCCGTCTTCGTCGTCCGGTTTCCATTTAGCGAATATCGAGCCCGGTTTCACTGTCCCGTAATTAAAAGTTTCTCCAGGAAAAAATGGGTTGATATTACTTCCAAATTTTATGTAGGCCCATTTTGGTCGGGCGCCTGTTCTAACATATTTCGGTTCCATTTTCCCATTTCCTTTGAGAAAGCGATTTGCGGACATAATTGTCGACTTAAGTTAATTAAAAAAATATATTGTCTCTATAATTATATTCTGTATATACGTATTCTAGAATGTTCAGCTGAATTCGACAGTTTGGTTAAAATACTTTTTTCTAAAATTGTGGAAACCTAGACAAAGAATACAGAAGACACTCGCTTCCAGTAACACGTTCAGTTATGAGGAGTTGCTAAACATTTAATAATATATTTAACAATAAACCAAAAGAAAGCCACATAAACTCAACTTTACAAAGTCTAGTCTAGATAGAGTCTAGAATGACAATGCATTGCATTGCATTTTGCATTATATTCTCGCTAGCTCTCTTGTCCACTGCACTACTAATACTATAGCACTACATAACAATAAATGCGGGGAGATAATGCATGTATAGTATTTACATTACATATTTATATTTAAGCCTGTGATGTGAGTGATACATTAAAACTGGTAAATGCACAGATAGATGTTTTGTAAGCCAGAAATGTCGATATATGCTTATGTTCGAACATTATAAGCTAAATAGTACAGATAGTTATTTACTGATACATACTACAAATTGGACACAGAGGTGAACGCATTTGAGGGTATTCCGTATGTAAATAGTAAAGTTTACGCTCCTTGAGCGCAACATAATATTCAACATTATGATATTAATTAAGTATGATACATTGAAACCCAACTTGTTCTACGAATATTAATATTAGGTTTCCTGTTTACCTGATATTCATAGTAACCAACAAACTGTTGTGTATAGCCCGTGATTGATTTAGTATTTTGGAATAGTTCAATATGCCTAAACATCAAAATTTAGTATGTTATAATAATTATTTAGCTATAAATATCTTGGGGAGATAATTTTAGAGGTTTAGCATTTAAGGTGGTGAAAGATGAATAGGTACAATATTATTTATAATTTACAGATAGGACAACGTTTAATTTAGCAACACCTACCATTTTCAAATTCAGCTGATAGAAAGACAGTTTTAAAGTTTCATGAACACTAGCAAACATACTAATTGGCAATAAGGTTTTAAGTTATAATAGACCCACTAGGATTTAATTACAAAATTCAAAATGAATTCAAGTTCCAGTTCAAGTACAAGCTCAAGTTATTCCAATTGTAAAGCATCCCGAAAAATTAACACGCACAGTGTAGCATTCCACGACCCGGCTCTTGAATATGCAAAGCATCATTTGAAAACAGCAAATTGTCGCGGAGATAGAAAACTGAAGCCAGCGATCAGTAAAGAATTTACTGAAATTGGAGTTCGCAGTAGAGAAACTAACAAAAGGATCGATGTAGCCAACTTATCTTATTTGCATGACCAATGCCCTACTTCAGCAACTGCTTATCAAGATCCTGAAGTTCATGAAAGGGAGTTGCAAAAATTCTTAGCAAGAAATTACCCCAATGATCGAGTGTCTGATTCTGTAAAGTTGACTCCTTCAATGATTGACAAAATGGAAAGAGATTTTGACAAGGAGGTAAGAAAATTATTATACATATTTATTACAGCATGGTATTCCAGCTGATATTCCATAAATAAATGGCTTTGGCTAATTTTCTTTCTGGTTCAATAGGATGATGTGCTTTTTTCTACCGATCATCTGTCTTCTGACTTCTACGATTTTACAACTTCGGAAGGTTCCGCTTTATTTTCTCGAGAATATTCCACCGAATCGGAGAAACGCACCACTCCGAGTGAAAAATGCCGAAGAAAAGGCCGATGTTGTAACAAAGCAAGGAAGAGTAATACCAAAAGTCCGAAAAATCCCATCCGTTCTAAAAAATCTTCTGGCTATTCTCTGCAAGATACGTTTTTGGCTCAACACTATTTTCTACAAGATCCGGAAGTGAACTATTTTTTTGCAAAAGAGGAAATACCCCAAAACAAAGACGATATTGACAATAACAACAACAATAATATTGTCACCGTACACAATGTGTTATGCTACGACGGAAGACGGGAATCGAAAATTAAAAGAACTGCTGAGAAAACTCGGAGAACTCCCGTGCCCAAATGGTCACCATTGCCCCCTGTATCAATTCCCACGTCTGCAGAGAACTTTTCCTACCCGCCTGAGATCTGTGGGGAGTATTTTTACAACTGGGTTGATAAATTGCCAGTTCGAAAATTGGCGAAGTCTGATAGGAACAATAATAGCAATTTTGAAACCCAAGTACCCCAAGTGTATTATGAAACTGAAAACGAATCAGACGAATCCGAAAAATCGAAATGTGCAAAATATCGAACTAGTAGAGACCATTATGGCATCCCAGATTTTGATATCGGAAGTATCTATGCAGATTCGTCGATGGACCGATGCCCTAATATTCACGATATGGAAGAAATTCCAGGATTGGATTCAGGGCACATTGCCGCGGCATTTTCACGCCAGGATCCTTGCAATGACAAAAACAAAAGAGGGAAAAAGAGAGAACCGATTTTCTACAAACTTTTGACCGATCAACCGCCTCGTCCCTCAACGGAAAGAGATTTCATTTACGAAAATAGTGTTCGAGTTGTGCGAACGATTGCTGCAAAGAAGGACCCATTTTTCATGGACGACGAACATGGAACTAGGCATAATTTAATTCGGTCTGGATTAGCCCCCGTTCATCTTTCAGGGGGGAGAGTTGGAAAAGTTCCAGAATATTTAGAGGAGCGACGAAGAGCTTTAGGATTGCCTCCCTGTGACCTTTCTGTCTATCGTGTCAAGAAACGGTGTCCCAAATGCGGGCACGATCATGCATATTGTTCACATAGACGAATGGAGGAAGAAAAACTGAGAGATATCCTTCGTGAACAAAAACGGAATCGTTTTCACAATCCGGGAGCTGTGCCCTTTCCAAATAACTATTGCTGAATTGACAACTGAAAATATTCTTGGCCTGAGGAACCATTCTCGTACGTCATTCTAGCCATTCTTGACGAAAATGTGCGAATGTGAACCCAAAAAGATGACATGATTGAAAAATAAAAAAATATATGTCCAATAGATATGTAAATAATTAAATATGTAAAATTATATAAATAGAAATGAATCCTCATATAGATTAAGGCTATTACAGATAATTGACGTAATGATACACTTTTATAGTAATTAATAAGTTCAAGGCAAATCAACAGTTTAATATTAATAAAGTGTCACAAAATTCTAATGAAATAAAAGATATACTATCTGGTAACTAATTGCTAAGACTAGCATATTGAAACTTATTGTTTCTCTACTAGACGAAGAAGTTTTCTTCGAATTCGGTTTCTTAGCATCCGGCGGGGATTTTGGTCGACAGATTGTGGCATATGGTCCGATACACGCAGAATAGGCCATGGCGAAAGCCACATGTGTTTGCTCGTGCACTCCATGGAATAAATGACCCATCGGCCCTAAAAATAGGAATGAGAGTTTATTTAATCAGCCTCACGAATTCTTTTAGCATTCTTTTTCCTCAGATTTAAGTAATTGAGAACAAGGTTACGTGCAAGTGTAAGCAAATTAGAATAATCAGGAATAATTATTATTCACACCACCTGACGCGTAAACTGGGACATCTTCACCTCCATGCGTTTCGTCTTTAGCCCAATATGCTGCAAAATGTCTTGTTTTACGATCAGCATTCGCTTCTTTGGTTTCGTTAAGATTTCTCCATGTGTTTAATGTACTACCATATGGCGCAGACACATTATTTTTAGGATCTGTATCGTTCATTCTGTGGTAAATGTATCCGGGTCCATTCATATATGATAGAGTCTGGTACGGGAATCCTTCTGTAGTTACATCTGACAGTCCTGGACGATAAAATAGTATTTTTAGTATATTTTGGAGCTTTTGCCGTAATTAATTACTGAAGATTCACCAATTTTGTATCATTTTTTGCAGTGTCTCAAGGTTAATCACATTTTTAAAGAAGATTGTGCCTCATGATTGGGGATTGCGTGTAAAAATATTTTTTAAAATCATTTTGGAACTTTTTTCCTTAATTCGTCAATTATTTTTATTTTTGGCTAAAGGAAAGGAATTTTTGAACTAATTTTTTAATTATAATTACCTCCGATAGGATTTCCACGTTTTGGATATCCGTTAATAGTAAAAGAATGAGAATGGTCAGCAGTGACGATAATTAGGGTGTCACTTGGATCTGTCATGTTGTAAGCAGTGATAATGGCCTTCTCGAGAGCAACAGCTTCTTCCAAAGCAACTTTTGCAAGGTTATCATGATGTGCATGGTCAATTCTTCCTCCCTCGACCTTTCCAAGAAAATAATATTCACAATTTAGATTTACTCAAAAGAATTTTGAAAGTTTAGAGACTTTTTAGGTTAGAAATGTATTTACAAGGAGAACAAATCCATTTTTGTTTCTTTGGAGAATTTTCAAAGCTTTTTTCGTCATATCCTCCAAACTTGGCTGACCCTCTGGTTTCGTGTTCCTGTCCTTGTCATATGGTATGTGGTCAGGGGCAAATAGTCCTAAAAATTCAGGCTTATATTTATTCGTACCCCAATAAGTAAATAACTAACTAACTTATTACTGAAATTGAAATCATTGAGTAAATGCTACTGATTTTTAAAAAACAATTACCAAATACTCTGTCTGTAGCTTCGTTGACATTTTCAAGACCCTCTCGTGTGTCAACGAAAGCAATAGTTCTGTTTTGAGCTTTCTGATATCTCATCCAATCCCAAACTAAATCTTTACCATCGGTTCTCCAGCAGGATGTGCTGGTGTTAACTTGGCTTTGAAATTGTTGACGGCCGCCCCCAAGAATTACCTAGAGAATTTTAAAACTTTTAGAAACATTTCCTCGAAAACAATTGTTATTAAGGATTTTAGAAAGATTTATCAAAAGATGAAGATAAAGTTGGCGTTGGAAATACATTGATACTTCGTCCGGGTTCTTCTTCCACAAGTTGTCGGGCAATATCCTTGCACCCGAAGGGTCTCTCAGATAGTGGGATCCCTTTATCACACTCCCAATCTCTGTGTGTGCTATGGGCATATGCGGCTGAAGGGGTTGCATGAGTTATTCTCGTCGTGGTAATTAATCCTATTAAAAATATTAATTTAGAATTATAATTAAATTCAACAGTCCATTCAAACCTTTAGATATTCCGTTTTAGAACTTCTTAATAGTGTTACAATGATATTATAGTTGGCAAATTAAACTAGTATATTTAGGTATACAAATTAAATGAGCCACATTTCTAAATTGTGGTGTGCATTATTTTGCGTACTCGTTGTTGCAAAATTAAATCATTTTGGCGTGAAATATTATTATGTAGAAGTAGAACTCAAACTTTAATACATAATTAAGCACAATGTAATTCCACAGCAGCAGCATTTTTATAAACAACAATTATTTTTACTGGAGTATAATTAATGCAGATGGAGCTTATTTGACCAGATGCTTGAATAACGAAAATAAAATTTTTCCTTCTGATGTTGAGTGTTAGTAAACAGATAAACCACCAAAATTAATACTAATTATAACGTTCATTACCATATTTGTGACTGACAATATTTTGCACATTCCTGCTAGCAAAATATTTTTAATAGCGAAATCGATATTAAAAATATACCAGATACCAAATATTTCCTCGACCGCAGTGCAGTGCAGTGTTGATATCGATGATTATTGTCATTAAAATCCGAAGTATGCACACAAAGAGTCATTAAATATAAATATTTCACAGTTTTCCTACATTCTACATAATAATCAATATTTAACCTCATACAAGCAAAAACCAGGATTAAAATTATGGCGAGTGTTTTCAATTAAAAAGCTAAGTATATCTGTTTATACATAATCTATATTATACTGTATAAATATGTATTTACACACAATAGATTAATGTTTTACATCAAATTGAACATAAAACAGGAACAGATATTGGGATAATAATGTCTGGCAGTTATATCTAAACGTACCGAAGAGAAATTATGTCGCTTTAATTCAATCATAAATATTTTTCTGTGGATTCCATGAATTTAATTAGATTGTGGTTTCGGTCTCCTATTATTGTGTTAAAAACTCTGGAATCCTAAATGTTTAATCTGATGAAGTGCATAAATAAAATATTCTGTTACCAACCAGTTGATTTTTTTGCATCAATTCCCCATTCTATGACTGTAGATACTCTAGCTTTCTCCTGAACATCTGGCTGGCACGTAGCTGGCTTCACTGTTGCATCAAATCCAACAGTTTTGCTTCTGGCCTTTACACCACTGAAAAGTGCTGAAGCCGTGCCCGCAGAATCCGGAACTTGTCTGTCTACTGTGTATGTCTATAAAATATGTATATGCCTTAAATGAGAGCTTTGGTACAGAAAATCTTGAAAATGAATAAAAAACCCCAAAAATAATTGTAGTAAAATAGGCCAGCAAAAAATTTCTCTAAAAATAAGTTTATTTAAAAAAGTGTAAATTTTTGCAAGTTTTGTTTAAAAAATAGTATTTGAAATTGTCTCTACTAAAATACCTTGAGCTCGCAAAAATGCAAAATCTAATGTTTGGACAGTTACATAAGTAATCATTTTTCACTTTTCAATATTTCCAAAAAAATTCTTAAAAAAGCTTACAAACCTTTAGAAGTCCAACATTCTGGAATTTTTCGAAGGCCAAATACCCTTCCTCCCCTGGTTTTTTGTCAAGTTGGCCTTTGTAAATTCGACTTGCAGTGACCGTTGCAATTCCCATTCCGTCTCCAACAAAAAGTATGACATTTTTTGCGATTCCATTGTTCTTTTGTAGATTTATAGCATTTTCTATACCGGATTTACCCAATTCTATCCAGTAACGCTTGTCTATCGGGAAAAAATTTCAACTTTAATTTATTCCTAAACAAAAATAGATTTAATTACATCCAGGAGGTTTTTTAACCTTTATTTAATTACCTTCTGTTACTTCTAAAGCAGGTATAGGACCTCTCGTTGTACTCTCCCCCTGTATATTTGATGGTGTTGGTCCTGTATCAGCTTCTGTAGTTGAATCATTAGGATCCGCAACCGCAACTGTTGTCTGTGCATATGAAATATTAACGATGCACATGCAAACGCAAACGAAACATAAAAATCTGCAATAAAGATAATCTGCATTTAAATTCAGTTAACTTTAAAGGGAGCTTGCACATATATCGTAAATACACGACCCTATAATACTGTGTATTATCTGTAGTTAATTGTTTATCTATATAAGTATTCATTTTAAAGATTTAACTTTACAACAGCAAATTCCCTTTGATTTACTAAGTAGTTACATATTTTATTAAGAAACAAAACAATAAATAGCTAGAAAAATAGAATACTAGGTTTTCCTACAGCTTTTTAATTAAAATTCGATAATAAATTCAACATTTAAGTGGATTTAATTGTAGAAAAGACGGTACCACCAAATAACATAATATAATGGGCATTTTTACTAAAGTAAGTAAGTTTAAAAATCTATAAAAATGAATTATAATGCCTCTATCCCAGTTATCCCAGTTTTAAATTTAATTAAATAGCAAAAGGCCTGATCCGATATTATTAGACATACAGTGTATGTAATATGCAAAAATATCCTCTTAATTTTCTGATTATTAATGTTAATTACAATTATTACACGAATATTCATGTTTTATTACCTCATTTTTGTTAATCACACTTCTTACAGAGTTACAATCCCACTAAACAAATAATTAACTGTACAATAGTATGTAAATGGCCTGCCCTGGCCTTTGATATGATTAGGAATGTATTAAAATGTATCAGAGTTTTCTTGAACTTTATCTCATTACAAGTTAACCTTTGTAAATATTTCCATACAAGAATTAGGTCACCAAATAAATTGTCAGGGTTAAAATGTCTTATTTTACACCAATAAACAGCAAAAACTTCACTTTTAACACACTTATCTCACTTTTTTCTATCTGATGTGGTTTGGTGTCACTTCTATTTACATGGTATCCCCAATCACAACCATACCAAGCAAATGTCCACCGTAAACTGTAATATTGTAGAAGCCAAATAAATCGAGAAACTGAATTGATAGCTTTATTTTCTATTTGTTTTATCGTTTTCCTCTATCCTTCTATGTACTTGCATACTTCGGAGTATTTTTATGTGATTCACAGTCACCACACACCGAAATTAAATGCTACTGTTTATTTAGTAAATAAAATGGGCAATAAAAGTTGACAGATGGTAGGCAGTAGGCGGGCACCTTTCTGTGCTCTGTTATAAACCAAATGCAAATATTGTAAAATTCATGACGTGAGCAATTTTACTGTTGTAAATAGGTAACTAAACCATAAATATTTGTTTGTGTATTAACTTTTGTTTGTATTTTGTATCCTGTAAATAATTCTTGAAGTTTGGGTCAGTTTGTGAGTGAGATGAGATGAGATTATGTGTGTCGGTTGGTAACCTAAAAGCAAAGAAATAAAGCAACTATCACTAAATGCAATGTAAATTCTAAACTAAACGGGAGCACGAACATTTATTCGTAGTAATATATTATGACCTAACTAATTACATGCAAATAAAGATGTATAGATATATTATTACCGTAGCTGCTATATGTAGCCACATAAAAAAGCTACCTAAATATATAATTGTTGCTTTGCTTTTATGTAATAGTACTTTGTACATATTATACATAGAACCGGACTAGGTTAGGTACAATTACGTGACATGTTATTATCATCGTGCATAGTAGAATGAACGTGAGACAACAAAAACAGATAGCACATATGCATAGACATGTAATGTATGTAAGTAAGTATGTATTAATGTATATTGTACATGTATGTGAACATGAACATGAAAGTAAAGTAAATGCTAAACTAAAATTATGGTGATTTGATTTCTGCATGCCTCATCATCACTCAAATAGTACCAAATTCCAATACTCCACTTCACTCAACTCATTGTTATGTAATTGCTAAGCTGTTAAGAGCTACTACTGTACAGCCACGATATATCTGTAAGTAAGCGAAGGAAATACTGAAATACACTCTTTTTCTATGTAGCTGTTTGTAGTTTGCAGTAATTCAGTCAAAGTCAAGTCAAGTCGGCAAATGAGTATGTAAGTGAGTTTACGTAATAGTGCTTAATTTACATTTGGCGTGTATTTATTTATAATAAAGACTCGGATATGCATGCACTCAACTCAACAACACCAAAAATTATGAATAAAAGGCAAACTCAGTAATATAATTAGTTAACAGCGAATGGGCTGCAGTTTTTATAGTACTAATCATCCTATGTTCTGTAATTATAAACTATTTTGGTAATATATAGCAGTAGTAAGTCGAAAATCGGTTTCTGGCAGTTTTGACTTTGACCATATGTGGCAGATTTATTTAGTTTTTATCACTTAAAACTGAAAAGACATTTTACTGCTACTTTCCTTGATTGTAGTGACGAGTTAAATGGTTCCCCAATTCAAAAGGGCCTTTACAAGTTTTCCAAAGGCTCTGCGGTTTTCCCAAAAGCGGTATTTCGAAAACGTTAGCCAATTACAAAAATAGTACTATTATGTAGTACGATGTGTGTTTAATTTAGTCGGTCTGTGTATGCCTATTTATTTATTTTATGTATTTACACTTTTAGGAAATAGGCACCACACCAAGTCACAATTTTGTTCCTATGCTTTTAGTACCTTATATATATTTTTAAACTTGGTGTGAAGAAAAAAATGTCTAGCGTTCCTTATGTATACGTGTGCAGTCGTCAATAGTTAACATAGTCAACAGTCAATAGGTTATACATTATTTGTCTCACCGCCAAAACAATAAGTCTCCATGCATATCCTAACTCTGGTTATTTTGTTAACTTTTATTTGTAATTTCATTTCTTATTATAGTGCACAAGATTAGATGATTACTACTTAATAACTTAACATTTAAACATATTGTAGCTATGAGTATTGGCTAAGTCTACCTTAAAAATACCCAAATCCCTGAAAATGAGATATTTATAAATGTTAGCTTAAAACACGTCTGTTTAACATTTCATTGCAAATTCCACAGAAGACTAATATTCTCAAGTGTGATGCTTTTACTTAATAAATATTTGATTAGTTTGCTATGCACATATTATAACGTTTCAGTGAAATCCTATATTCCTATCGTATTTCTAAGTATACCCAGATTAGATAGGCAGCTCCGTGTAAATTTTAACTATTTCCCACTTCTAAGTAGAAATTGTAATAAAATAAGATACCTATGCATACATGGATTTATAATTCATAATCATCTTGTAATGTGACCTCGGTTGTCTGTTTGTCTGTCGTGTACGTGTTATAAGTTCATACTACGTAAGGGGTTAGACGTTAGAATTGCTTCCTGCATTCTAATAAATGTGTCATTTTAATTTTGGAATAATACATAGAAAAGTTAACTTTTCCTGGAGAGATAAGAATTGCAAAATAATTTTTATGAGGCCCAGAATTCGATTGATTGATAATTTAAACGGAGTACATATACGTTAACGTAGAATGATACTGCGAACATCTAGATTACACAGTGTATGCATCATATCCTGTATTTTTACAATAATGAGAATATTAACGATGTTTTTCTATTGCTTTTGTCAGCAAAAACACATATTTGTGGTATAAAAGTAAGAATAGATGTGTTGCATTAAACTGTGCATTTATAATAATATTAGTGAGATATTTTTTGCGTCGTATGCATTTACACATAAAGTTATCGATACATATTCCTATTTGTGTATCTAGGAGGATCCATTAGCTTAATTAATGAACAAAATCGGTACTTTGATAGCTTCAAAATACGTATCATACAAAATATTTGATGTTGAATGAAATGCTTTATATAAAAATGAAGCCCAGTGCCAGTACGTAAGGTATAGGTATATTTAAATGCAAATGTAAGTAAAAGTTGTATTTATCTGCTTTATGCTACATAAAAGTTGAATGTAATATTGCAAATTGTTTTTTGTACCAATTACATTACATATGTATAACGTTCAGGTACTTTAATGAGACAATAGCCACGTTTACATTTTAATTTTTGCAGAATCGTTATGTCTTTGTCCTTGAACTCGACTTCTTAATATCTCACATCACAATCACAAGTACTATTGTTTGTCTTTCTATTCATTTCTAAAGGTATGCTAAATATTATGTGCACATCCCAGTCAAATAGTCAAATTTCAGTCATCTAAAAAGTATAGCGATTTCCTTTCGTATATTTGTCATTGTAAATTGTTTCAGTATTTCAATGCTTAAAGTTTGAAACACTCAATGCTTGTAAATCTTTTGCTGGGACATTCTACCATTATTAGTGAGTGCTGTATATGATTAAAATAGGTGTCAATTTTACCATCACATCATATCTGAACTATAAAGTATATATCTATTTACAAATCAGAAATTTTTTCCCGTTTTTTATATGATCCCATCAAAATCCTCCGTAGTAATTCATCAGAAAAATTACTTAGGCTTACTATATTACCAATGTGAAGAATTGCAACGCTCAATTACTATGCGAGGTGGACACAAAGCATACCAAATCATTGGGAATTGCATTCACCGTATTTTGGAAATATAAAAGCTGCGTACCTATATCTGAATTTTTACTATATATATAATAAATTCGCACAATTGAAAACAACATGCGACTTATTTGATGGCAACAAAACATTAATTTCGGGTACATTAAAAAAGCTAAAACAAAAACATCCGTGTTCATTTCCTTGAAATCATAAGTAAATAAATCCAAGAGAGAGTTTTATCATCCAATCTCGACATTCTTTATTACGTGTATTTTAAAATATCGTCTACGTTGTAATTAGAAATATTCTGCATATATGTAGTATATCAGTACGTATGACGTTTGCATACGTATGACAAGAATCTTAATCTTAAATCTTTTCTGGAATCTTTAAGTTTTTCATAAATTGCAAAAATATAGAAATATACTAATTTCTGAGAATCACAATGTCTCCTTTTGGCAATTCGCCTGTTCAGGTTTATAAAAACTTTCAAAATTTTGTCAAATTGAACTATTTTTACTACATGCCTAAGTACTATTTGTATCCTATTTATGTTAAATGAAGGTATACATCATAGCATAACTTCCAGATTTCAGAACTGCTAGACAAAACATAGGATCCATTTGTAGAGAATATTTTGTAATTGGGGTGTCAAATCTTAAAAAACGGGACAGGGTTAACGGGGGACACATGTCAGGGTCAGGAGTCATAATATACCCGGCTTTTCAATCTCCTGATTTCTTTCTGGTCAAAAATTAATTGTCCTACAAAATTTTACGCTTCTTTAATCGTATTACCCGGTATTATTCAGGACCTTTGAGACTTTTTACGAAATATCATAAAAATGTCAAAATTTGATCAACGGGAGACATTTAATTTTCAAAAAATCGAAGTGTTTCTAACTCTTCTGATTTTGACGATATTTTGTAGAAAAGCAATTTTTCCGTGATCATTAAGAATCGGTAATAAAAAGATTTACAAATTGATTTTTATATCTTTGTTCTGTTCAGGTATCTGTCTTTAGATAATTTAGATTCATCTATAAGTGTTAACTAAATGTAATAAAAGTTAGCACATTCATTTATTTAACGATTCTCTACACATTTCAGGATTTGTCCAATAGTTCTGCAAGAATGCTAGCCAAAGAATAGACAAATAATTACTTTTGAGCCAACCTGTGAATCTAAAAATATTGTTTTCAGGAAAGAGGACCAAAACATGATGAAAATGGAAGTGGACCATTCAACCCTCAGTCCCAGCACGTTGTCCGCGCAATTGTTGATGCCCACGGCTCTGTCCAAGATGTCATAGTTCAGGATGCCAATGATGACCCCAATCTTGCTCACAATCATCTCCATGAATTGTACTTCGCGAATCGCAATTATCTTGACGACACCGGAAGTCGCAGCTCTGAGAGTCTTTCGGATTATTTGACATCGCCGCCTTGTGGTGTGGGCACGGATTCAGAAATCGACGACAGCAGCATCTCTTCAATTCCGGGCGTTTATCCCAATGGATTGCCAACTCGAACTATGGAATACTTTTCAAATCCAAACTACCCAAACAACAGAGTGATGACGGGGGATGAATTTCAATCCGCCCGTTGGATGAATGTCATCTACGATAGTAATAATAGTAACAAAAAAATATATTCTAAATAATTTAATTTCAAATAAGGATAATTAATACCACATAGCAATTAATTAACTACACGTAAATATTTGTTCTAAATTCTAAAGTGTAAAAAAAATTTCATTTCATTTAAAAATAATTGCAGTTAGCGATGCACCAGAATTTCCCGTCTCGGTTGTTTTGAGGGATAATCCCAATCCCAACCTGAATGCCCAAAGAAATATCAACGAAGACAATGATGGCCCTTCAGGAATATTCAACCTTTTCTCTTGTTGTTTTAAGGGAAACTCTGAAAATAATGAACATCAGTAAGGGGAATGCGGTGATAAAATGCACAATGAAAAACACAAGCTATAATTACAAAACGTTTTGAATAAATTCGAAGTATAATATAAGTATAAGATCCGTATATGAAAATTAAAGATATAAATTGTAGTTTCCAGAAGTTCTAACCCGTATTTGTCGTGCTATGCAACTTAAGAAGGTATATAAATTCAATGTGGGATGTTAATGTGAGGTAGGTAACTAAACAATATAAATATTCATGCCTAAAATATTCACTACATATCAAAATTATTAACTATATATTTGTACACGTAGATTTTATTTGACAAATTGACATCAAAATAACAATTTAATTAGACCTTTGATTTGAGCAGTATTATACAAATATTGTAATATAATGCGCAACGTTTACAGGAAATTAATGGAAGCTAATAAAATCGTAACGGTACAAAAATAACTACTTCTATAGTCAGAAGCAGAACAGAATAACCGGTGAAGATTAATTAATTTTATACGTATCTATAATTCTAATTAACTTATAACATTAAATTAATAACAAGCTACTACGCTACGGACAAAGTGTTTGAGTACAGTCAAAGTCAATTCAGAATTACAGAAAAAATGTTGTCCTCCTGAGGAATACATGAAAAAAAATTCTTACTTATACGTATCTATAATTCTAATTAACTTATAACATTAAATTAATAACAAGCTACTGCGCTACGGACAAAGTGTTTG
>JAQFYC010003764.1:0-19574 GCA_034694165.1 Tomocerus mixtus
AAATTAATACGACTGGGATATTTTTATTTTGAATTTGTCCCATAACTGCAAAAAATATCGCCATCGGCCGTAATGTGGAATGTTTCGAAAGTGTTTAATTAAATGTGGATTATCCCAACAGCATTTCATACTAAACACGTTTGAGTAATTCCACATGTTATTTGGATATCTTAAATTAATCGCAAAAGAAAATACTGAAATTACAAAAAAGGATGAAACAAACTTTGTCACTCCAAAAAATTTCCTAGATAGCATAGGTAGCTATAAAGTTGTTATCAGTAGTTGTGGCAGCACTAAAACAGTTAGTACCTTGTAAGCGCATAATATGTTTATAATTTTTGTATTTCATTTTATTGTTACACGGCACATGTAACGATTTAATGATAACAGTGATGATAAATGATCAAATACAGTACAATGTGTATATCCAAATAAAAATGTAATGTATTTATTCAATAAGGTCACAAGAAGGAAGCTTTCTCACTGGAAAATTAAATTAAAGATTTGACATTTTAGCATTATTTTTTACCATAGCCCTTACAAGGAGAGCGACAAGCTTTGGTTCAACTTTCAACCTCTAACTCTGCGCAAAGAACTAAAGAATATATCTACTATCTACCGAGCCTTTATACCTATGTACAGAGAAAGCATGCCGGAGCTATTTGCTATATTACACAACATGTACATATAGAAGATAGATTTATAGAAGAGAATCAGTGCGAACTGCGAGCCAGATGTTATCTCTCTTTACCTGTCAATTTTTTGGGAAGTAATTCTTCCTCCGCTTCCCACTCTCTATTTTACTCTCTCTTTCTCTGATTCATACTCATCAAGGGACCTATTATTGCATTCCGCTGAACTTTCACACTGTATTTCAACACTTAGTTACTTCCACCTACACTATTCAATCCTTTCACACTTATTCTATTTCACACCTTTATACATTTCCATTTCGAAACTTTCCCTATGCATATGTACATATAAATACTTTATGTGTAGTGGTAGTTGAATAAAATAATTCACCCACACACACGCACGCTTATTCCCTGCTTATTGCATGCCTGATTGCATTTTTTAGAAAGAAAAACGTATTCCATCCAAATACATTTATTTGTGGCCTAGCCACAAACAGTGTTGGTAAATAAATACATTAATATACATTATTTTTGTGGAAGCCTATTGTAATACTGATACCTGTGTAGGTTACATACAGATATACAGTTCTTATAAAACATTTAATGCATTAAAAACTGTATTCTATGTAGTAACTATAATATTTCTGTATAAAAATGAAAGAATGTGTTCTACTATGTTTATTGGCTAAAGTGAATTTTGAGTTTGTGCTATTGCTACAGTTAAGTGGTTCATGATCCTAATGATATTTCATTTCAATTACAGAGATTCCCTGAGAATTTGGCAAGAAAATTCGGTGGATCTCTCGATGAAATGAAAATGCGAGGATTAGTTGTCGAAAGTTCAAACGAAGGAAAGTATAATGCAAAGGGTTGTTGTATTTGTCCTGACACAATGCCGGCACTAAGATCGCCACCGAGAAGAACGTAACGGAACGTATCTTTGGAAGTATAGTGGTGGGATTAAATCCATATCCGTGTCTCACTTGCGTCTTGCCCTCTCCTGTCCTGTGTCCTGGTCCTTGCCTCGCCTCAACAGGCCAGAAGATAGATGGAATGATGAAGAGCGAGTTGCTGTTTTGGATATCGCCGGTGGTGTTGTTGTCCTTGTTGATGATGAAAGGAGCTTTAGGGAAAGAAAACGACAAAGCAATTGGGATTGCCACGACTCACTCACAATCACAATCAGAATCACAGTGAAAGTGTTGAAGTTGATGCTCCACTACTAATACCTTATACTAATACACGCAGATACCAACTCAACAAACTAAACTCACAACCCAACACAACACAACACGAACGTTCTACTTATACTCTATAGGATTGTGCTCTTCTCTTGTTGACAGAAACAGAAAGATAAATCTATATAAATACCAAACCATACCATATATAGAGAAGAAATGTAACATTACATCACTCCAGTAATAAATATGATACACTAAACCTTACTAAAGACAAGACAACTCAACTTTACATACTTATACTAACAAAATACAATAATATTGTATAGGAAAATATATTACAGATAGTTAAGGTTACCTTATTCTAAACTATATACCTATAGTTACTACCTACTATATGCGACATATGTAAGAAACTAATGTAATGTAATGTATGTAAGTAGCTTTCACTACAGATACTTACTTGCCCAATTTAATACTGTAAGAGAAGGAAGTGTTAAGAGAACGTAACGAAAGTTAAGAGCCAAAGGAAGGCAAACCTAAGCCAAACCAAGCCAACGCAAAAGGGCAAAGGAGAAGAGGACATAAAATAATCCAAGGCTAACAAAATAAAGCCTATTACCATTATAGCCTTCTTCTCCTACGTTACTTACCTACTTACTAACTTATACATTACTTACATATAATATAACTACTACATAACCATATAGTACTACTACAGTATATAATATTTCGCAACTCGCTATACTACAGTAAATACAGTATGTACTACTCTACGTTATAACTATAACGAAATCAAAGTAAGATAACGTAACACAATGTAAAGGAATTACATTACATTAGAATCTAAAGACAAGAAGATGTGAAGAAGTAAAAGAAAGCGACATCATCACATCAGCTCGGATGGACAAAAGCATTTAGGTCATAACACCAAATCAAATCACTGTTACTGTTCTACTATTACAGTACACTCTTATCTTCACATACTTACATACTTCCGTACTACGAATACGATTTTCCAGTGTTTTTTCTATTAAAGTTGAATTGAATGGCTGAAGTGTTTGTTATAAGTTGTTGTGTGATATTATATTATTTAGAAGGCAGATAGAAATCAAGTTAACCTTGTTATCTGTCTGTACAGTGCTAAATAGTTTCTCTGTCGCATATAAGTAATAATAGAAGAAAGGAATACTATAGCGCACCGCAACGCAACGGCGATTCAACGAATAGTACTCCCCACTACTCACGTCAGGCCTGGAGACTGATTCCTCAATACAATATTCATGGGGAATAAATTAAGCTGTAACTGTGGACCGTTGAGTCGGAAACCTTACCGGTATGAGGATACCCCGTGGAGTGCAGGCTCAAGCAGTCGTAGTTTTAGTAAACGAGATGGTCACCTCCTGAGATTATGGGCTGAAGTGTTTCACGTCTCCACTGCTGGCGGAGGGACTGTGAAATGGCAGCAAGTGTCCGAGGACCTCGTTCCTGTCAATATAACATGTATTCAAGTAAGTCATCACATAAATGCTTCTTTTCTGGATTACTTAATGTTGATTTATTGCTATTACTTTCACTTTTTACATAGAAATTACGTATGAAACTTTCACTCTTCTCCTAAATTATAATAATTTCTACTAATTTGTAATTCTCCTAGGAAAGTTATTAAAATGTTAAAAATAAGCATGACTGGGAACTTGGTTAATATAAAAATGCGAATTTTGTAATGCAGGACTCACCAGAAGTAGTGTTTCACATTACCGCGTACAACTCTCAGGTGGATAAAATTCTTGATGTGCGACTTGTTCAGCCAGGTACAGGTACTTCCTATAAAATGTATTCAAATTAAATTTCATTAATTGTATATACATGATAGGAAAATAATGAGTGTGTGAATTCATCAGAAATTAATAGTACAGTAATGTCTAGAAGCAACTCCTTAGTTATATTATTGTCTTATTTTTTAATTTTGAGCGAATAATCATTTTGGACACAATTCTTTTATTTATGGGCCTTTTTTTTTATAAGAGAACGTGTTTATATTGTACTTATACTTAATATAATAGTAATTGCCTATAAAGAAAAAATGCGTCATTGATTTTTGCTTTTTTCTTCAATCAAATTTTTAATTAAGCTGCCCTTACATTTTTTAGTCTCAGGAACAAAATATGTTTAAAACTTTATATACAGGTAGCCTATACTCCGGATTCTGTAGCAGTGTAAACAGTAAACGTAGTTTTGAAATGTCCATAAATGAATTAAAAAACAACAAGTTAACAAATTGTCCTTTGCACGAGACATTTAGTACAACAATATCTACAAAATAGAAAATTCTAAAATATACCTTTAAAGTCCCATATCTGTAGTATCCAGGGAAAGTTAGAGAAAGTGTATACCTACATAGTTACATAGGCAGGAATCTGTAGTGTGCGGATTGTAATTTGTTCGGTTGTTTTATTATTGAAGGGACTCGGATCGGCCAAGCGTCAGAATGTTTTGTGTACTGGAAAGACCCTGTGACAAGTGATACCTGGGGGCTCAACTTTACATCACCAATTGACGCGAAGCAGTTCAGAGAATGCTGTGTAAGGCTCTTCACTTGACTTTATTATGGTTTCTATTTTAACGTTCTTTTAGCTGACTCGTATTATTACTCTTCCTTTCCCCCGTTACTACGAAAATAGACGGGAGAATAGACAAACAGAGAGTGAAGCTCTTATTCTTATTGTTCGCCACACTACAAAGTATATTACGTTTATACAGAAAGAAGCATATTATCGTACATATACTAGATGCTTACTATACTTTGACATAAGTAGTAGCTAGCATTATTTGTAGTGAACTGTAGAAGCGTTATACTATCTTCTTTTTCATCAAGTCAAGCCTAGTGATGCCAAGTCAAGTCTGCTAACAAGTAAAATAGTAAAGTGAGTGAAGTATCATCAGACTCAGAGTAGACAGAGCGAGTTTAGTTCAAGTACAGGGAGCTTCATAAATTGTCGAGCATTATACTTTCACCATTCTGGATTAATAACCCTTATTTCTACCAATAAAGCTATCTTTCATAACATTTTTGCAATTTAGCGTTTCTCTTGGCTTTAATTTGTCGAAGTTCGTAATTGTTATTATGAGAGAATTAGGACGCACGGAAAATCTCAATTCTTTGTGTATTCTTTGATGGCAGGGCTTAATAATTGTCTAAATATATCAACGATAAAATTAAGTAGAAAATTATTTTGCAGTAACAAATATTGGCCAGTAAAATGATAGTTTGCAAAGTGTATCATTTCCCAACTTAGCCTTTAAATCTAACATACTTTTACGTAATTGCGTGTGAACTCACTAAAATTCACTACCTTCCATACCATGTTTTCAGCACATTCGGGACCCCTCGCAATTCCATGGATTAAAGGACTCAGGATTTACAAATGTGAGGCATTTTCAGTATTTGATCAAAATAACCTATGGGACGTAAAATAACTCTCAGAGGCACAGCATCTTGTAACTCTTGAGATTCTCGCCCCATTGGGGCACCAGCAGACCTAACCCGAGAAGAACATGCGTGCAAAACTCCATGCGAAGCAAAAAATCACAATTTATTTTGGATGACGTTTTTTTTTGTTATAACACTAGTTGAAAATTTTCGGCCTCGGATTAGGTCCTGGAGGGATATCCAAGGATGCTGGCATCTGCACGAGTATTTCGTCAGTACAGGAAATGGTTATTTACGTCCCGTAGGCTATTTTGACCTCGTAGTAATATGCTCTCCCTTATTTTCCATAGAATCGCATTGCCGTGGAACACTTTACCAAGGCTAAGCAAAATGTAATTTTATTATAAGCAGTAAGTACTTAGGTATTACTAAAGTACTCTATCCAGAGCCTTGCATCTTTAGGAATATTTTAATAATGAGTGCATCAATGTTAAGGTATGTACGTATTTTATTATGGTGAAAGTATGGTCGATTATTTATGAACCTCGCTGTAGTTGTAGTTCTGTTAGAAAGTGGAATAGCCATAAGGAACCGACCGCCAAGCGAAAGCAATAGGCAACCCAGCCACCCACAATCAACTCAACCAGGCACACGCTACACTGAATACGTTTACACTTTTCATCCGACTATATTTTATATCGGTACTTGTATGTATGCTGCTACCAATGCAATGACAAGACAACTGATATTGTGTTCTAGAGCAGAAATACTTCAATTTCTCTAGGCACCTTCCTCTCTCACTCTTAAAGAACTCTTCATTCCTCTTCCCTGGTCTGGCCTGGTATACTCACCATATTCAATAGTATTACTACGTACATATGTATACTATGTATAGTTAGTACTATACAAAGTATATCCCTTCTTCCCTTTTTTATTGAACATCTTATCACATTTCATTCATCCGTGTATCTATTTCATCGTCATCATTAACTTATTTTTCATCCAATCTGTCATTTTGTCATAATATCATAAGCACGGCCTTCCTTATCTTACTACTTACAATTTTCCTCCTTAAGGATCATGTTATATAACATATTATGCCTCCTTCTTTTATATAATTTCCTAATGATTTATACATTTCTAAGTTATTCGGCAAGCAATAAATTAGGGCACTACAGAATCCTACTCTGCACTAATATAGCAAGCAATCTTTTAACCATTTTCAACAAGATCACTTTCCATCTCATTAAGCAAATTATTGACTTTCTTTACTTTTCATTCCTATCGACCCTTAAACTTCCTGTTTTATCTGCATACTACTATAATAAATTGACAATAAATTTTTCACCCCATTCCCATCTTCTCGATAATTATAAAATGACTTAGTCGGCTAGGTAGCATAATATGTAATTTAATTTTAAAATCGCTAACGACATATCATCTATCTAGACTTGGTAATCTAAAAATACGGGGATTAATAATTCCGTTAAAATGACGTCATAGTACCATAAATTTTAGAAATTCTTCAAATTCTTCTAAACTGATTTTTTAGTTTTGGTCAAACTTTGCATTTGAAAAGCTAAAAAATATTATAATTTTTTTATTAAAAGTATTTTTCTCACTCATTTCGTAATTTTTGGTTCTTTAATCTTTTGCAAAAATATTTTCTATTGTACAGATATTTTCTATTATTCTAATAGCTAGCTATTTTTTTGTACAGCTGGAAATTGCATAAATTTTTAAACTATTTACAATTTTTATTTACATAAATACAATATAGATTAAAATGTTTTAAGATGCTTGTGTACATGCATACTGTTAGTATTTAAGTACAAAAATGAAACTTTTGCATTTCTTAGGAATGTCTCCTGATTTAAAAGTAGGTTCCCTTCCTTAGGTGGTTAGTATAAGTAGTATTTATGTCATTGATTGTGTCTTTGTCGTATTTAAACATAATCAACTTAACAATCCTAGTAAGAATACATAACTCTTGCCGTGTAATGTTGTTTCAAGGATACTAAGCATGTATAGAGGAAGAGTTTGAAGCTGTTCGTCTTAATGGGTCGAACTTTTGCTTCAATTCCACTCTGTGCATAGATAAATTGGCAATTTTCTATGACGTGCATAGCGAGGAGTGTATAAAGGCTTAAAGGAAGTATAAAAACTATATGCAGAATAAAAATATATTCTTACTACTATTACTATCCTTCTTGGCATAGTAAACTATAGCAGGTCAGTCCAAGCTAGGCCAGGCCAGGCCAGGTATTAAAGTGTACAGTTAGTTAAAATTAGGTTCTACAATAAAAAAGTATATGTATAGGCACAACTTATGATAGTGTGTGTAAATGTTGAAATAGTATTAATGTATAGGTAGTTGGTAGATAGTAATACTTAATAGGTGTATATGTACAAAGAGATACTTAAGGGCCAACAGCCAGACGTTTAAGGATTAAAGGAGAGGAGAGAAGAGTTAGAAATGAGTGGAGGATGTAGGAAGTCGTGCTCTAGTACTTGTGAATGTGAACAGTGAGAATCAGACAATATCATTGTAAGTAGTCCTTTGGTTTAGTTTAGTTTGAGTTTAGCTTATATCTACTTTACTTAAGGTATGTTACGTTACGTTACGTTAGTTATCTTTACTACTCAACTACAAATACAGTGTGTCAAGAAAATTTTTTTTATAAACATTGGGAAAAGTGCGCATAAGTAAATATTAATAATTTCTTTTCATCTTTTAATGAAAAAATTATCCTATGGGTATTTTTTCCACAAAACTTGTCTAGAATGTCAAAAACTATAGGTTATTTGTGGATTTAATTATATTAGGAAAATCTGTGTACAGTTTTTTATTCTAAAAGTATAGTCTTAGTCCAAAAATGTTCTATTAATGACTAAAAAGTAATGGATTTCTTATTGAAACAATTTTGGACGAAGACGAATTAAGAATTGGGACAGTTTTGGACTAAGGCTGCTTTAGAATGAAAGCACGATGTGTTCATTTGCTCTTTTGCCACACTGTATGTGTAAGAATTTGAGTTTTTGGTTAGACATGGACGTCATTGTGCAGTGCAGTCTGTGTTCTGACTGAATCTATCCATTGGTATGCTAGACTATGGTGTCAAATGGAATGGCAAGCAGGCCAGGCCATGCCAGGCCAGACCTTACTTTACTTACACTAACTTTCTCTTCCCCACTCTACTCCACTCCACTCACTTCTTTCTCTCCCAAATGCGGCTCTATAGTTTTCCAATCGTTATCAGATTAGCACTTGAACATTCAATGAGCTTAGGAAGCATGAGAGAAAAGAACAGAATCCTTCTCTCGGAAAAGTTGTAACGAGTCTTCACTCCACTTCCTTTCATTATTTTCACTTATTACACTTACTTCTTTCAAAGTAGCTACACTTACACTTACACTACACTCATTTTTCCTGTTTCTTTCCTTAAGCACTGTTGTCATTCCATCCAAATCCAAATCCAAATCCAACCATCTAAACGTCTAAGGTGGATTGGATTGGAATTAGAAACTAGACTGTAGACTGTATATTCTATCCAGTGGAATCGACTACAAATGTATATGGGTAATGCAATACACATGGACAACATTACAGAATAGGATACACATAGCAGTATTATGTAATAGCAACCAAATGTAATTGAGTTTTACAAATACCAACCAAAAGTTGATGTTATGTGATCTGGTGTGTGATAGGCTATCTTATTGTTAGCACTTTACAAATTCGAGCGTGTATTTCAACCGAATATTGAGGCAAATCCAATCAAACTTACGTATGTAAGATGGTACACACATAAAGATTACAGAAGATTAATCGTAAACGTAATACATATATAGGTACCCTTACCTACGGACATACTATACTTATCATATTGTTGTATTTAGCCATTAAAAATAAAATAAATTAAAAAGGGTCAGTTGGGTATGTGGCCAAGGTATCAATGTGCATACATTCAGAATTGTTTTTAATACCTGCAAAAACGTGCTAAGAATAAGAACATTGTAGATAAGTGCTGCTTACAGCTTCTTTAAAATAAAATATTTTTAACCAAGAAAACTAATAAAGACTAGGAACCTACATAATATTATGACTGTAATATTTATAATCTAAACTTAGTTACCCATCCGAAGTTACTTATTCCATATTTGAAAGTAGATAAAATACTACATTATTTACTTAAGTACGTTTTTCAATGTAGATTATTAAATATATTGTAGTTTTTTACTTCTGTCACTTTTCAGCTAAATACCATACTGTGGGAACCAAATTAGGAAGTTATATTTATATGTATACTATTCTGAGGTGTAAATCAAAAATGTGTTTGGATTTTTAATTCGTTACTTTAATCAGGATAGAATGTCAGAAATGTCTATAATAATGCGTAAACGTATTTAGTCGATCCGTACAGTCGCATTCATTTATTGGCGATATGAAACAATGAAATTTTTATACTACAAATTGCAGCATTTAATTATCTTTAGAGCGTGTAATAGACATAAATAATGGGAATTTTTTATCACAACATAATAACTACTAACTATTTACTAACAATAGTTATGTATCTGTAGTTTCGTCCATAAGCGGGCTAACATTTTGTACAATACACTTGATTAGCGTGGGATGGAAGATTACCTATTACTTTAAAGTATAAAATATATAATCAGGAAACACTTATTTAATATGGCAAGTGTGGAAATATTAACAACTACATATTAAGAGAAGACAACTTTTAGGCTGTTATTGCTATGCTACCTAATTGAATGCCGAATTTAAGTTTAAAGTTCTAATGTAAGCTTTGGCTATAGGATAGTTAACTTAAACTTTAAAAGTTACACCTAGTAAGGTAATTATATTCAATTAGAACAATAATATACACGTTTCCTCTCTGGAATAATTAGCAATTAATATAATATCCATTTCTATGTAAATGATGTATGTGATTATGAGGAACGGGCGGGCCCCATGTTTCTTTAAATAAATAAATTGATTGATTGATTGATTAAGATAATATACACGTTTGTACCATGTACAACATTATGTAACGTGAGTTTTAAAGTATCTACATTTATATGTTTAAGCTTTCCCTTTAGCCTTTTACTGCGTTTCAAATATTCGTTTGTAACTCACATTAACTTACTATTCGGTGTTTTATTAGCTCAATGTGAACTCAACCCGTCGCACTAATAGTTGTCAACAAAACCAAAAAATTTCGGGACCCAAGTTCTTTAACTGAAAGTCTCATTATATCCGAAAGGCAATAAAATCAAGTTTAAACATTTAACAATGAAAATAATTTCCAGTTTCTAATATTTATTTATGAAAAGAGAAAGCCAATATGATATGTTAACTGCAGATGCTTTAAAATTGACGGACCTTAATTGTATAATGGTTCAATAAAATACTGATATATGCAATATTCAGTAAAACACAGATTAGAGTATCAGACACACATATATTATGTTTAGTTACGATACAGAGTTAAAGGCATGGCAAATATTAATAGAGGAATGATTACATAAACTTTTAATTTAAATTTTAAATTTTCTACAGTAATACAGGTATTTTGTATTGCTTGCATTGCATAACTCAATAGCTTCCATTAGTTCCTTTTGTGAAAATATCTAATTCCCTCTTGGTAAACAAAATTTTAATTTTTAAAGCAAATAAAAACATGTTACTGGATGGACACAATGGAGAAAGCGGAGAAAGTACGACCTACTTTCACTCTTTTCAATAGTTCATTAGTTCGTACATTTTTTTTATTGAACATTCAAGTGCCATATCATATCAATACAGCACTATAATTATACAATGCTATACAAACTCTTGGACCAAAAATAATACACTTATAATAATCTGTTACTTACTTATTCACTTCATTCTAATCTAACAATAAGTAAAGTGTTCAAAGTTCAACATTCAAGGCAATGCGTTTCTGTAATGAATACTATTAATGTTCAATCTGGAATAATACTTTGTTTTCCATTCCACGCCATCATTTCTCCTACTTAATTACTTTTCCTAAAAATGTTAAGTATTCTTAAATGTTTCTTTTCATATGAATTTAGTCCCCAGCATTCAAATTCTCGAGAAAGGCGAGTTCATCTTACTCTTTGAAATTGGAGAACAACACGCGAGCTGGCGGGGGTCGTGGCGGAACTGTATCTGGAAGTGCGAGTCGCGGCGGGAGCGGTAGGATAAATGCTACATCAGCTTCTGGACGTCGACGCCCGCTTTCTACACCGACATCACCTTCGAAATCTCGCGAGCCACAGTGTACTTGTATGACTGCTGAACAATATGCCCGACTACGAGCTATGGATCCAAGATTCAGAGGTAAAAAACACAAAATAACAAGAAAATGAGCATTTTTACTCTTTTATCTCTCTCCGCTATCCTCGTTCGTGTTCCACTCTCTCTTAGAGCAGAAAATGGGTTGGATTTTTGGAACCCAACCTGGAGAAATTTGGTCTGTAATCCAATCCCACCCAAAACTCACTAGAGGAAACTTTCCTCAATCCATCCCAACCAAAATCAAGTACAAAAGACTGAAAGTCAACCCAACCTGAATAAATTTGACGTAAACCCAACCCAGCCCAATTTTTTGCCCAATATTACCTAAAAAGGAAAACAATTTGCTTTTGACCAAAGTTGTTCCAATTTAATTTAAAAAATTAGAGCAATTTTTTAAAAACTCAATTTAACCCTGACGAAACTGATCAAAGCCAAAAACCTATATTATAAAATGCAACCTAGTCCTGTTACGCACAATTAACTCTTTATTGACCCACCCCAGCCTAAAAATGGGTTGAGTTGGATTTATGTTTGGGTTTACTACTCTACTTTCTCTAGAAATTCTAGAGATAGTAGTTTCCATTATTTATTCGTTAACAGAACACTGAAGTAAAAGGGGATTGAACAGAAAAGGAGAAAGTGGAGAGTAGAGTAGAGATGAGCATTAATAATTATGTGAAAATGGTCTAGACACTATCTGACGAAGTATTTTGTATGATTCCTTTACAGCTGCATCAACACTACCTCGAGCAACTCCAAATCAACAGCCACGAACTGATGGGGCCGCCGGACGTGATAAAATAGCTACAGAAAGCTACGCGACTGTAAGAAGAAACACTGAATCTAAAGTACGTATTTAGTTAATGTAACAAGTGAGGGATTGTCGCAGCCTTTCGTAGACAATAATTGAACCTGGAGCAAGATAATCTATGTACTATTAGAATCTAACTACCAAGGGAGGCCAAGATTAATATACTGCAATACGGAAACGTCTCTGTTTGGGAAAAAGGATTTAGTTTCGCAGAAAGAGCGTATTAGTTCCTGATTGTAATATATTTCGTTCGTAGCATGCATTCCTCGAAACTACTACAGTACAGTACTTACATGCTACACATTTTGTGCGTTCTACTTACTTATATAAGTAATGGAGGGGATAAAGAGGCTAGTTTATTATACAGAGTAGTATTTACTATAGAGTTCCTGTATGTTTCCCTTGTGATACGTTTTTATAGTCTTCTTCCTATATTTTGCAATGGTTCAGTTTCAGTTTTGCTTTTCCTTATAAACTGTGTCTGCAGTTACTTTGTAGTATATTATTTTTGCAATGCTTAGTATTACTTTCTAATACTCTGTCTATCCCTTGCCATTTACCTCTTTACTTAAGGAGAATAAAAATACCCTAACGACTTATTTCCTTCAGTGAATACTGTATGTAGTGTAATGCCGCTTTTTGAAGACTTAGCATTGGTTTTGGTTTCTCTATATTTATATTACTACTTTCTATAGTGGTATAGTTGGCTGCACTGAAAAAATAAAGAAACGAGACGTTTCCGTTTCGCTATCTCAGTTTTGGTCAACAAGGCTAAAGAAAAGAAGAAAAAATGTTTTTCTAGTTGAAAAGTAAAGGATGCTGAGAGTTAGAGGGATGAGAAAGGAAAAGAAGGAAAGGAAATGGGTTAAATTGATCGTGAGAATGTGAAAATATATTTTTTTTTTGGTTTTCTTGCGTTGGTTTGGACGGACCACCAGGGAACTGGTACTAGTACAGAGTTAGAAGATCGGGATCGGCCGGAACGAGACCGAGAGCGGGATCGAGTGGTTGAGGCAAGTCGAGGACGAAGTTCCGGTAGAGGTACAGGCGGACGGGAAATCGTGGCATCTAAATCTGTCGACTATTCTGACAATGAGTTGGCTGCGAGGGAAACAATCGACAGGAAGAAGAGTCGCAGCAAGAGTACGGATGATGTCACCGAGCGCGGACATGGACAATCACAAAATCAAGGTGTCCAGAGTCAATCCAGTTCCACAAGAAGGGTTACGTCCCAACAGCAGCAGACTGAAGCTCAAGCTACTCAATCGGGCTATCCTAACACGTACAACACCTTTCTCCATCTTCTATGACAATTATTTCCAAGAAAAATGCCTTAACTTTACTACAGGGTGGCATATAAAGTGCATAATCCTAACTTTCTCCATGTAAACTTCCACCACTATGTAATTTTTTATTTACCAAGTGAATTTCAGAGTTGACTTTCATTACAGTCGCATTTTCACAAATATTCAATATGCCACCTTCCGGGATACACATAATATTATAGAATAATAACAATATATAATATATAGTGGTGAAAGTTAATACTTGGAGATAAGACTATGCGCTTTATGTATGCCACTCTGTATTTGTCCTATCTCAAATTGTATGTGAAGTTTTACAGTGTAATTATTTCCTTTCCAAGATTATGTCAACAGATATTTTACAATTTATAGGACTTACCTAAACCTATGCCTATTTAAATTGATGCCTCATTTAGAGTTTGCAGAAAAATGCGTTTTTAATCAAGTTATTGTCCAACAATTAATTTAGTATTTGTTTATGCATTTTATTTCAAAGTAATTATAATACAGATCTGCAAGTTTAACGTTGTTCCACTACTACAAACTACTTAAGTAACTATATTTTTATACAATAATTCGTCAGAGACAGCCGTCAATAATGTGGTATCCTTGCAATTTTTAATGAATTTTCTACAAAATGTGCCCGTTTGTTTGACGAAAATAAGACTACCATGACATATTATGTGCTACCATAATATATTCAGATAATAATATTTATGTTATAGTTTGTAAATTGTAATTTTGATGAAGGTATTTATAATACTATGTAGTACAAACATTGATGTGTGATGTAATTCGTGTGAATTGTTAGTAATGGGTGTGTATTTTGTTGTCACTTAAGGAGGTCACGTACATTGCCATCAAAGTCTACCATCGGAACAAATACAACACCGACGGGCGATGGCTTGACAGACAGTCACACCCTTAAAAGACTTCTGAAACCAATACCAACAACAGGTTCGGTTGCAACTTCTCCGGAAATGTCACGTCGGATGTACCACCACGACGGCTATATTTCAGAACCGGAGATCAGGCATGCTGCCACTCACACTCAACAAGCCAAACGGGCGACTGACACTCTTCGGCGAGCTCATGAACGAAGTATGTCAATCACAATAATAGCAAACACTATCAGTCCATGTTTTCTCAATGCAACAAACAACGCAACCTTCGGGAACAGGAACAAGAACAACACACTTTCTCTTTCCTACTTAATGCATACATAACAGTGCACTAACAACAACACAAGAACTTCTCACAAACATTGCACTACATCACTATTATTATGCATTCCATAACATTTTCGATATGTCACACAATTTACAAGTATTTACTATATTGTTCTAAAAGCCAAAATAACGCAGAATTATTTATGTAACAATTTTTAACTATTTATAAAAGTTTTGCAAGTTATACGTCGTAGGCACACAATATCACGAGTGAAAGTAGCTCCTTGTTTCATGGTGCAAATCTATTTGCTACTATTTTCAATGAAATCTATGTACTCAGTTAGAAAATTTGAAGTTCACTGTGTCTTTAATCCTGAATCTTATGCAGGCACAACAATAGTGTCAGATAATTTTCATCCTTGTTGAATTTTTTTCAAAGGAACGTTTTTGGGACACTCTAGTAGACACATTTACAATTATTTTAAAATACCAGCAACAACCAGCCACAAATTATCTTTACTTTATATCCAAAATTTTTTACCTTCGTAAGTTTCCCTGGTGGTACTGTTACTGTTTTCCTAGGAATATATGTACGATATATATTTTACATGCAATATTAAATGTGGAGCAATTTTATTGACATTTACGTGTATACATATACAGTGTACACAGTGCAAGTAAAGAGAAAGCATTAAAATAAGCTTTACAGAGATAACAATAATACGCGTACAATGAATAAAAATCGATAAAGTACAGTACACCACAGTAACATTATATTAAAGCGTACTACATAACTACATACACTGACTTCACCAGAATGATGATACAACAATATTATTATTATTACTCTGAATGTGTGGTATAGTATGTTTATATTAGCTCATTGTTTATTGCTGTGCTTTAGGTCGAGGTGTGGGTACACAGACTGGATACGGAAAAATGAAAATGGAAAGTTCACCACCATCAGATCAGCCTGTTTTTGACCACGCGTATTACGCGACAACTCCTCCAAGCTCAAGTCCTGAAGGGGAAGGTAATTTGAAAGAAAAGACTTTCCATGGCATGGCATGATGTCATGTCACAAAGGAATAATACTTGTAGCCATAACCATGTGTTAATATTGTTGATAATGATATTTTATGGGAAATGGGGTCATATCCATGTAGTCATCAGAGTGAAAGTGGGGAAACTGTAATTGTACTAATAGATATCATTTCCAGCTATAATGTTATGTATGATATGTATTACGATTATGATGAACTTGGATTCATTGATGTGAATGTGAGGAATGAATTGGTAAATTGATGGTGTGAATGTGAATTTGAATTTGAGGGAAGAAGTGTGGTTTGGTGTGGTGTAAATGGTTGAGTGTAATTCGGTTAGATTAATCACATAGATTAGCTCTTACTCGTTCTCGTTTCGTTTTGAGAAAAGAAGCATATTTGAAATAACAATTGAGCCATGATGATTTCATAAGGGATTTTAATGGACTAGTTTAACTGGAAAGGACTAACTATTAATAGTGGAGTAGAGACACTTAATTATATTCCTACTACTATCACTATCATATCCATAATGCAATCCTTTCTTATTTTTCCTTTTAAAGTTTAAGAGTTCCAGTTATAGTTATAGTTTGACTATTAGTTCGAAAAGAGAACAGAGCAGTTATGGAAAAGTCAAGTCAAGTCATTAATTGTCGACCCGAGGGCAGAGCAAAGAGGAAAATACATTCGTATTGATTCGATAAGCATTTGGCGTTCCTCCAGACAGTTTTACTATTAGCTGCTCCCGGCGTCGTCTTCCTTTTCAACTCCTATTGCTATTGCTACCCGTTTTCATTCCTTCATTCTCTGGCTATTCTCCTACACATAACTAAATAGTACGGTTTTGTTCTTATAGTATCTGTATGTATGTCGAGCCCTGTTCTGGCCTGGTCTGGCCTGTGCTCCCTTTCTCCCAGTAACTGATGATCTATATGTACGTCTGCTTTTGATCATGCTTCTTGGCTTCACTTCCCGTCCCCTGCACCAACGCTTTCTCTTGTCCCACAACTTTATTCAAGAGTCAGCTAGCTAGAAGCTAACGAACAAAGTTAAAGTTAAACTGACCTGATTTCTCATTCTATCATCTCAACTCATCTACTAATGCCTCATATCATAATATCACTACATTTCTTTCTCAATTACCTTCATTTTGTTTTCTCTGTCATTTTATACTCTTCCTCCTGTTATCCGAACTTACACGTAGTTAACTTAACTGATATGAAATTTAAATTACGTCTAGCCTACTTACATGCTCTTATGAAATTAATGTTCTCTCACTACTATCAGTTATCATGTATTGTAGGGGTAGGTAGTAGGTAGGCTCATGAAAATTTCGTTGTTATGCATTATGAAATCCTTATACAAATACTTGTACTTTTGTATGAATATTTTCTTTCAGAAGTTAGACCACTGAGACAAAAGTGCAATGTAAAAATTGACTTCATTAGAATGTTAACAAAATTGAGTTCAAAATACCTATTGTACGTTGTAAGTTTTTGTATAAATAGGATTATTACCTTATTATGGTGCATGTATGTAATGTGTCAATATTTACTTACTTAATCCGTAACAATATTTGTACTAGCATATTTATTGTACCGTGAAAATGCGGAATTGAAGTGAAAGCATTTGTAAAATTTTATTAAAAGAGAAAGCAAATTATTCCATGTAGGTATGGATGTATGGTATGTGTGGGGTGTGAGTGTGACTTTCACCGGCAAATTAAGGCATGCATTTTACATGTTAAAATACTTGCTACTTATAATTTTTTTTACAAGGGGTTTGTTGATCAAATGTACAGCAGTCATTTTTAACCAAATTGTAATTCGCAATAATATTTTACTAGCCTTAACTAAATAAATAACATCAGGATCTGTTTTGGATTTTAAAAACTGACAATTTTGCAACTTTACACTCAACAGTTTCCGACAAGAATATTGCGGTGCATTTTATAAAAATTGATTTAGCAAGTAACCCAAATCTACAGTATATATGGCGCATAATTGACCTGTTAGTAGTTTGAATATTAATATTACTAATTTGTGCAATTTATTTATTTAGGACGATCAAGTCCTTCCCCGGGATCACCGACAGCAAGACTGTTACTAGAATATGAACAACATCTTCGCAACACTTTAGCCAAAGGAATGGATGCCGAGAGTTACAGTTTACATACTTTTGAAGCAATTATTTCACAGAGCAACGAAAACTTAGGTATGCATTATGCACGATAAATATTTCTATCGAATACAAATGTGACTTACTTTTGCCCAACTGTAAATATACAATTGTCTTAATGTGTTTATGTTTAAAATCAAAAATAACTTGTTCCATTGTTATTTGTAATCATATTCCTACATATCATGTGTTGACTTTTCTGAGGCTAGAGCAGGGCTCTGTTCTGAAGGAATTTCTAGAATTCTCAGAATTGTTTCCCTGCTATGTACTATTTCCATATAGTCTACTTGGCTATTTGGTTATCTTTGTGGTTAAATAATATCGAAGAATAATACTAATTTGATGTATAAAGGTATATGATATAACTGGTTGATGATTAACTAAACCAGATACCAGTATATGGATTGACACTGTTGAATTGTTGTTGGTGGCAGATAGATTGAGTTGTTAACAGCATAATAGTTTTCCAATTAATTTATACTTGATTATTTACAAACCAAAAAGGGAGCTAGTGTATCACTAGGTTAGTACATTTGGTGTTTCATCTTTTATTTAGAAGATTAATTTAGAGTATAATAGCAGCAAGGTTGTTGTTCGAAAATTCGGCGATGACAGCGATAAGCTAGGTATGCACTAAGCATGTAATTAATCATTAAACACACTTTGTCTCCATTCTTCATTCACCTTTTTGTTTCTAATTTGATTGTTCCCTTTCGTGAAATGCAAATATGGTATTCAAAATTTGAATTTCAAACCCTGCCCAGCTAAATGTATTTCTTAAATGAAATATGCACTAATTATGTATCGCTTGATGTTCTAGTAGTTGGTTATTAGGTAAAATGTGCAATAATATTAGCAATTTACCTAACCAAAACGTATCATTAGCAAACGTAACAATATTTAATATGTGAATACTTGTGGTACGAGGGCAAGTTCATTAATACGTATTTTGATTATTAAAACTTGTTAAGTCAATAGCGACGAAAAAAATTGTCTACTGTATCATTTGTCATTCTTATTCAAGTAATTGTGAGTGTAATATAATTTACCCCCGTTATTGATGGAGCTCTCGGAGCATTTTTTATTGGAATGGAAAAATTTGTATATAAATTGTAAGCTAAATTCCAAACAACAAATACATTTAAACTATTTAAATGTACATCTATGTACAGAAGTTACAGATATTGTACATTATTTTTATTATGAACAAAAAAGTAAAAGTGTAGAAAAGTGTCACATGGTACAGTGCAAATAGTATATACAAACAATTCATTGCTTGAAATTGTCCTTCATTTTATGCGATGGAAATGAAATAAACACTAATATATTTAAGTAATGCGTAGATAGGAATGTGCTGTAGGTCGATATGATATAATTTTACTAAAGGGGTAGACAACACTATGTTGTAGAAAAATGTTTATGTCGATTGGTAATAATGTATTATTAAGTTGCAGACGAGCCATTAGTATTTATAATAGAGATATCTATTTATTTATATTTTAGCAAAATACTA
>JAQFYC010003765.1:0-19574 GCA_034694165.1 Tomocerus mixtus
TTCAAACTTTTTCGAATAGATTCAAACTTTTTCGAATAGATTCAAACTTTTTCGAATAAATTCAAACTTTTTCGAATGGATTCAAACTTTTTCGAATAAATTCAAACTTTTTCGAATAAATTCAAACTTTTTCGAATGGATTTAAACTTTTTCGAATAAATTCAAACTTTTTCGAATAAGTTCAACCTTTTAGGTTCCCTCTCGGTTACATTCGTTTACAACGGTTTATTAGTCATTGGTAATGTAATTGTGAGGTAAGTGTGGGATCATTACGTAGTCACTCCTGGTAAAAAAGTAATAGTAATTAGTAATCAATAACTGCGTAAGTACTGTTTAATATTTAATATGAATACGTACCGGATGGAAGATTTTCGTCAATCATCTTAATATACTTGTTCCTGTCTGCTCGACTATGTTCGTGGTTAAATCCTAAAGTATGAAGTAGTTCATGAACCATTCTCCCAATCGGGCAGTTCGATGTAAGAAGAACGGGCTGATCTGGCTCCCCTTGGAATCCGAGGAATGCACTACAAGCTACTTGACTGCCAGGAGTGACACGTGGATCCATCATGAATGTGATCCAAGCTTTATCTCCATCCGTAACGTGACGAAATTGGACACAGCTATATTTTTTAATGTAGCGCATGGCATCATAAGCAGTTTGTCTTAGTTCATCAGCTAATAAAAATATATTTTGTATTCTTTATGTAACAATGCGTGTAGAACCTTACTACAAATAAATATATGAGGTTATAATATTATATATTATGACTTTTACTTACTGACATTGTCCGAAATAATAAATGGAAGAGTATTTAATGGCCAGAGCCGTGCTGAGGATTTAGAAGTTCTTTGGGAATCCGATTTCGGATACCAAACATCTCCAATTAGTTCATAATTTGCTCTCGTCTTAGCTGAAATCAATTGGAAGTGTAGTTGGTAGTAAATTAGAACATGATCTAGTTTCAATATTTACATATTTTGTATGCATATTTGCATTTACCATAGATTTGCTCGTCCGTTTTGGCCCGTAAAACATTTTTTTGCAAATCCTGGTTAAAGTCGTTTGAACGAAAACAATAAGATGATGCTACACAGATTAGCAAAATAAAATATAACATTTCGAAAAAACAAAATTGGAAAATTTAGTTCTAAATTATAAACTGGCAAATAAATGTTCAAAATCAGATATATCAATAATACCAGCAAAATGTTTTGAGCTATTTATATAGAAGTATAGATTTTGGCAAACACGTTATTGTGGTTTATTATGTCCAGGCATTGTGATTAGATTAAAGTGTTATTGACTTGCAGTTGATACGGTTGAGTGAACAAACAATGTGTTTTACTTTTACAAGTACAAGGCGGTGCTGGATTTGGTTTTCCGCAAACATTTAAGTCATTGCTGAAAGTTGTGTAGTATTACTTTGGAACAATGGTACTATAGTACATATTTAGTATTTAGTAAATGGTTCGGTTTTCCTTACTATTCATATAAGCATTAAGGGTTATTCTCGTTTGGTTTTCATAATGGAATATTCAGAATTTATCTATATTTTTTGTTCCACTTATTTAAACACTTCAATAGATTATCACATGTTAATAATCCTATAATATGTTGATATATTTATTGAATTCGGTTAATGCCCTCTTCAAGAAATGGTTTTTGAAAAGTTTAAATACTAATTGGATTTTTACAAAATACAATTATGCAATATAAAATTTTACAGCATAATTTTTTTTTAATTATCATCATAGTAGTAAACCACATAATAGGCATTCAATTTCATTTTGAAAAGTTAATATCTTTATTTATTAGTAAATCTATACTTAAGCTAGGAACCCATATAATCTGACATAATGTGCATCTCAGAAAAAATGTGTAATAGAATAAAGCTATATACATAAATAGCTGAACTATATTGAGAAGAGTGGTGCATAACAATTGGTCTGTGTTTGTACATAAATGTTTGTACATAAATGATTTACAACCACAGTACTATTATATGGGGCTAAATATAAAGTGAATTTATATTAAGGAATCTGGTTCAAAAAATTGTGAGCAAATACAAGCACTGTTAACCTCAAAGTGTGTCCATCTATATAACTTCTACAAATAATCTGACATTACATTCTCATAAAGAATAAAACAATCATAGCTAAACTGAGGAAGCAAACAATGCAATACACCTGTCCTTGTCATTGCAACCCTATTATGTGTTACGAGGCAAAAATAATAATCTGAACATTTGCACTGCTTTTCTCATCAGTAATGCATTCATTGCAAATGCATGGATACCCTAATTTGCCACTATAAGGGTGAGTTGCAATGACAATCAGTAGAATGACACTCTACGACAGAAGAAAGCAATTCATTAAAAACAATTAAACATTTTGGTTTGCCATATTAGTTGAAAACTTTGGATTTATTTATTTATAAATGTCATATAAAAGATATTACACTGAACAAAATTTTAAAAGTTTTAAGAAACAATTCGGATATCAGAGCAGTTTCTGAAGGTTTGAGCTTCCCTGAAATTGTAGCAATAATTCCAATCTGAAAACTATAATTAATTATTGCATTTATGACATATTAATATTATTACGAATGTGCAAATAATTAAATCAATAATACCTACATAGGGTTACACAGTGCTATTAAAGCGAAACATTATCATTAGTGGGCATATCCATTTATTATTAGTAAGGAAAAGGATTTCAATTTGATGAACAAGTTACTCATTTTATCTACACGCATTTAGTTAAAATTACATAACTGTAAATGCAATGCAATATATCACGTGAAGTGCCATTCAATTATAACCAATTTCTATTGTGCAATTATAAAAGCCGATAATATGCATAGGATACCAATTATTTTTCTGCAAGAAAACACAGATACAGATAACAGCCGTTGTAAACAATGTCCACTCGAGAATGAAATCATTCGATACAAGTAGTTTCATTTTGGCTATGTCAATGCATGCAGTATATAGTAGCATAGTAACGGTTTAGACTATGTCTCTACGTGTGCAATTTGATCGTGTGTCATGGTTGATAAGTTAATTGTCCATTATCAGAGATATGGCAACCTAAAGAGGATAATTAGCAATTAAATTGAAACATCTACACAGTAACTCCTTATCAGCGGGTGCTTGTCGGAGAACTCTGGTTCATAGTGTAAGATGACAATGCTCACTCAGTGATATGTAATGATTCAACTCGCTTAGCTCTTGTGAGGTCAACAGGTCATTTCAATAGGCTTTATTCTAAAGGCGTAGTAGCAGTACACACCAACAAGACCAAACACCGAATGGGACGAGTTCGTGTTCGTCTTCCGCTTTTAAAAAGTATACTTTTACAATTGCTTATGTAATAAATGATAACTATAGTAATCGTTGAACAAATATTAATTTTGTACTTAACGGGAAGCTTAATTGTATTTGTCTTGTTTCTTCGGAATATCAGTAGTTAAGCGTTAATGACAGTATACCACTTTTAAGTTATTATGAAAAAAACAGGCAAAAATTAAAAATTTTGCAAAATGCTATCTCATTATTTATTTAACTACTTACTACGTCATACGTAGGTTACATATTATTACATATTAAGTCACTCATCTTTCTTCCATGAAGTTTTTCGTGATCACAATGATCAGTGTAATAATCTCATAACATTTTAATTTTCGGCGAAAAATACTTTCAAGTAAAATCAACAATTTCCAATGCCCATTTGACATTTTCATAAAAATGCTAGTAGAAGTGATACTTTCTCAAAATATTCAAGTGCATGTTACAAAACGTATTAGCGTATACTTAATTGTGAAGTTCTGAAAGCTTCCATTATTGTATTGAGTCGACAATATACGAAATTAGTACTTCAGTTATGAATCGTGAGTGCAAAATTAATTGATGCAATGTTAATTTATTTATAGTAGTTCACTAAATTGTCTACCGACAGAGAGAAAATCTACGTTTGCTTTTAATTGTCTTGTAAATTCAATTAGCTGCTCGATGAACCCTTCACTTATCTTTATCAGTACATTCAATTGCAGAATTCGAATCGGTATTTAACATAGAACAGAGTGCATTTGGAGAATCAGTAATAATTTGAACGTAACGAGAACCAAGCCTTTATTGTAACATAAAATAAATTAACCATCATCATGAAGGCAGTTTATTTCACTCTGGCTATTGTACTCCTTGCTCTTTGTCTCTCCGACAATGTAGAAGCAAAACCTGGAGTATTTGGATCGGATTCAAAAATTCCGGTAGCAAAAATATAAAATGAATAAATTTAATAACTTTTTGAAATTCGCTCCATTTTTTAAGGCATTTTTCTTGAAAAGTAAATTAATCGAAACTCGGTATTTTAGCAATAATTTACTCATAAAGTGATTTTTATTTGGATTTCAGGTATGCTTGGAAAATAACGAGGAATGTTATACTTCCGGCGAGTGTTGTTCACAACTTTGCCGACCTATTGCTGTTGGAGTGAAGTTATGTAGGCCCCAGCCAGAATCTACTATTGACTAACCAATAAAATGATTTAAAATTCAATATTTCACTTTTCTGCAAGCTACACAGTGTGTGTCATAAATAAAACAAATGCAACTGTACATACGCCATGTTTTCTATGCATCTCACTTCATTGCATAACTTTATTTAGAAAATGGTAATAGCAAAAAGCGGATACAAAGCTTGAAAATAAGCTTGGTAAAGGAATTCCAAAAAAAACATCAAAATAGTTATGGTGGCCCAAAAACTGAAAAGGGGACATTACTGCTATTGCCTATGCATTACAGGTTATGCCTAATTATCGATTTCACCTGTAACCTATGTAATAAATGATCATGCGCAGGAAAGTAAATCCCCTTACGTCTGACAATCATGCAACAAGAATAAAGTAGTTTTCGTCTGATTGATCTATAATTAAAAACGTCCAGGGTATCTTATATTGAAAGTGGATTGACATATTAATTATGCACGTGTAAGTGTACACAAAGGGTGAGATCCTTCTGATTTTAAAATGTATTTTCAAAACTAAATTATATTATGCCGTTTATGCCATTTATAATATTTCACATTTAACGTTGAAAGTGTAACATGAGACATAATGTGTATTACAGCCTTATAAAATTGCTAAATGTTTGTATATACATGTCGGAGATCATAAGGAAGATTAGGCTAGGAGGGAGACAAACCCAATTTCGGATGTACTTAATAATTCATAATTCTTGAAAGCATCAAACCAATTGCCTTAAAATTTGATCCAAGTGTTCACGAATATATATTTACAAAATGGTAAAAATTTTAACCTTACTACAATATATCATTAACAGGTTCCAAAACACAAGATTTAGCAGCTATTTTTGAACCTTATAATAACCGTTAGTGATATTTTATATGGTACGAGGATGAAGATTTTACCATTTTTCAATTTAATATTTATGATCCTCTGAAGGAAATCTCAACGCAACTTGCTGAGGCATTCAAGAGTTGTAACTTATAAACTACATCCGACATTGGGTCTGTCTCTCTACTGGCCTAATCTCACTTATGGTCTGCGATATATACATCTATATATCAACACTACGTATTTCATATGTCATAAATGCTTTGCCCAGTATCAAGAACGAATGTTTGCATTGCAGTCTCTGATTACTTTTGGCCATGAGCTTGAACTTGTTGAAGATAGGTAATACATTTCTGCTTAGATTTCTATTCAATCGAGTTTTATAGGAATGCAAATTGAATCTGAGTAGGTATATGTATTATAATGAGAGCGGTTCTTTGTCATTGCCACTTTTAAAGATAAAGCTTCTTCGTCTTCCATAAATGTACTACGTCAAGTTGATTATGCATTCATATTATAATAGATGAATTAATAAGTGTTATATTTGCATAGTATCATTATAATTCGCAAGCTATTAATATTATACTATAGAGAATTAGGTCTGCATATTATGTGCACAATATTATGTAATACACAGTTAGACTTATATAATTCTACTAAATACAAACATTTTATAAATAGCTACATAGATATTATTTTTTGTATATTGATGTATTGATGTATGATTATATATTATCCTTTCACTTAAGAGTGTATGATATATTAGTATATCATACATACATTATATCATTTCCAGGTTATCAGAAAAGATGTAAAACCCTAGCCCAACATGTATTTATTTAATGACTGGTACACAAGACATTAATTAAATTAACCGAAGAAGCTGCTCAATCATATCAACAACTTACATGCGATGGGATAATTAAAGATATTGTGTAGGTATTGCTTATTCATATGAGTAATTTGTGAAATGTCTTTGGATGTGTTATGTAAATGAATGTCCTTATCTTCTCCACATTTCTTCGCAAGAGTTCACAGCTGTCCAACTAAGTATTACAACAATTTAAACCAAAGTGTACACAATATTAACTTAAATGTCTCCATTTAATTTTCTATTGGTATTATTTGTGGGGGTGGTTGGTTCTTTAGCTATTTTAAATCCGTCATTTCCATTTAATCCTTTGTCACGCCACAACAAGATCTTAAAAACATTCAAACCCATTTTTCCCGAAAACTTGGCAGACGTAAGTGAGGTCAGTACTGCTCACATTGGTTGTAACGCATCTGTTTACTATGAACACACAATTGTAAGTCTGTGCATTTACATACAATAACTTAATTAATTACTTATACAATAAAACATTACCTTATGATGTGCAGCCAGAAAAGTAGTTTTTGATTTTTCGGTTTACTTTCTTATAGCAAAGATTTCTGCCTGCAAAAGCCCACTGGCGTACTCGTAGTTTCCTTCTACCAAAACCTTACCGTTACCGACATTTTAGTAACCGTGTGTCTACTACAGGACGCTCAGTAATAGAAAATGGAGCCTGCTTTCGTGAAAAGGTAATTAATCTTGATATTAACTATCTTAAGTATATTATTGATGAAAAATACCCTATTTACTAATACTATACTGTAATGATACTGTATGTTATTCCACGTCTTAGCAGAGTGGGATTCCCAATGCGTGTGGATTGGTCTTCAGGGAGGATTGTTTGACACCTGCTGGGGTGACGAAAAATGATGGTGAAAAATGCATATCGTCACCCAAGTACGACGAAAAATATCCGCGAAACCCTAACGAGTACATAAAAACCGAAGGAGTCGCCGAAACAGTTTGTGTCTGCTACTGTGCTATATTTTCATTTATTTATATAATCTCAAAACTGTGAAAATGCGTAATTTAATTTAATAAATACTCAATTCCACTTACTACGTCTATTTACCATACTTACGTACTTGTTCAAGTACATGTATTACTTTCACTTTTCAATAAAAAGTAAAAGACTGCCAAGCCAACCGATCTAGCACGCCCGATTACGTGTAATGCTGTATAATTGTTAAACTTACTTATAAGCAGTAAATGTAACTTGAACAATGTTTTAAATTGACCTAACTCAGTGACCCGTTGACCGATTGACCCCATATTAGCAGGGTGTCGTCCTCACGTCCCACAAAGGTCGTATACTGGGTTCGAATGGTTTATCTTAATTCGTTCAAAAGTTATCGTGTTTACGGACGGACAGACAACCAGACGCCCAGACAACGTAATCGTATAAAATACTAACCGAGTATGAATAAAAGCAAATAATCCTAAATACATTAATCATGTAGTTTTGAGAAATTAAATTTTATGTAAATTTGGTATGTATCATTGTTCATTTATTAAATTAATTAATTATAATAGTTAAATTAAATTTATAACAAAAGTGTATTGTGCCGTGCAATAATGGGACATACCTTACTATGGGCTGCAAGCTTAGGTAAGGGTGTAGAATTATTTATTAGTATCTTCCACGACTGTTATAAAATACATTCATTGATATCACTCAAGTGGCATATTTATTATATCACCATTTCGGACATGAATACATATAATAAGGTGTGTGGTATTCATTTCGTATTACTCAATTAAGAACCAAATGCTGAAAATCCTGAATATGCATGGTAATGCAACAAAGAAGACACTTGTATTTTGAAAGGGAATATATAAAGGTGCCCCAGTGACCTAACTAGGGATTAATTACCCAACAATTCGAAAGCCCAACTTACTGCAACTCAATTAAAATTGGGTCTTTTCTTTTGTAACAGGCCTTTCTCCAGTGTGGATGCGAATATGACTTTTTAGTTTACTAGACTCGGAAAAGCATTTCCCACAAAGGTCACATTCAAATGGTCTTTCTCTGGTATGAGTGAGAGCATGGCGTTTTAGATTGCCAGCCAGGGCAAATCTCTTATCACAAATTTTACATGCAAATTGTTTCTCCCCAGTGTGTGTAATTTGATGCCTTTGCAACACACCTGACGTTAAAAATCCTTTCCCACAGACGCCGCATTCAAAAGGTCTTTCTCCAGTATGACCGCGAATATGCTGTTTTAGATAATGTGACAGGGAAAAGCATTTTCCACAAATGTCACACTTGAAAGGCTTTTTCCCAGTGTGAGTGACAGCATGGAGTTCTAGATTACCAGAGGTGGTAAACATTTTCCCACAAATGTCACATGAGAAAGGTTTCTCTCCATGAGTGCCCATATGGGTCTTTAAATTATCCGCTCTTGAAAATCGAATCTCGCAAATGTCACATTCAAAAGGTCTTTCCCCGGTATGGTCACGAATATGATTTTTCAATTTTTGAGACTGGGAGAAGCATTTCCCACAAATGTCGCATATAAAAGGCTTTTCCCCAGTGTGGGTTCTTAGATGAACTTGCAGTGCAGACAATCGTGAGGAAGATTTTCCACAAATCTTACATGTAAATGGTTTTTCTCCAGTATGGGTGGAAATATGATTTTTTAGATGATCAGACCGGGAAAATCCTTTCCCACAAGTGTCGCATTTAAAAGGTTTCTCCCCGTCCCCAGTGTGAGTAAAAGCATGGTTTTTTAGACTATGCGATAACGAAAACACTTTTCCACAAATCTTACATGTATATGGTTTTTCTCCAGTATGGGTGCGCATATGATCTTTTAGATGATGAGATCGGGAAAAGCATTTCCCACAAACGTCGCACTCAAAGGGTTTTTCACCGGTGTGAATGAGAATATGGTGTTTTAGATAACTAGATGAAGTAAACCTTTTCCCACAAATGTCACATACAAAAGAACTTTTTCCAGTATGGATCTTTTGAGGTGGTTTTAAATCTTTTTGAGATTGAGAACCCTTTCCACAAGCACCACCATGTGTTGTGGGCATTCTTTTCCTTTTCGATGTTTTGATATTTCGGATAGACTTGACTGCATTTGGACTAACACCGTCACTGTCCTCAGATGGAATATCCAAATCTCCAGTTGTAGCTTCAACATGGAAATCTTCCTCTTCGCTGCTACGGCTGCTAGAAATATTTTCATTGTTGTCGGAATCAGTCTCATTTTCGATTTCAGCCATCATGACAGATTCAACTTTAACATCAATGGTGTCCTCGTCCGGAATGATATCTAATATTAATTAAATAAAACGTTAACTACTTAACCTCTTGGAGTAGACATAACAACACTTTTTCAATTAAATGTAAGTGAACGTTAAAGTCAAGTTAGTAATGATTAAAGTTACCAAAATTGTCTTCACTGTGAGGAAAATGGCAGTCAAATGGACTGTTTTGTAATTGTTTCTGTTCATCTTCCATGCTAGTATCTTCAAGAATATTTTCTTGTTTCAGTTCTGTAGGAATAGTTAAATTTAAATTTTTTTAAATTTTTTCCAACGGATTCAACTACTAAGTGAAAGTAAAAATGGCAAATAAACAACGCTAGGATTTTGTGGAATTAAAGTTACACTACAATTTACTATCTACTTCAACAGGTTGAACAGTGCAAATCAGCTGATATTACAGCAATAATGAGTGTATTAACTTGACTCACCATTCCTACTAAGGTAACATCTTACGATCCCCGACGCCCCTTGTGTTGCATCGTCATAGTTTAGAATTAATTCTCCTGACTTTGTGACGGATGCCTTTAAATCATCTTGCACTTTTTCTAGTTTCTTTTGAAGCAATTCCATTTCAATACAAATGTGTCGTCCCTTCTCAACAAATTTTGAGCAGGAGTCGCAACAAGAAATCCAAAAACACGGATCGCCATAAGATTGAAGAAGGTCAACACAAATATCAGAAGGGATCTTCAATAATTTTCGTAGTAGGAAAATAACACTCAATTGACTGTTTATGGACGAAGGCCGTGTCTTGGGAATTTCTATGGATATACATAAATATAAAAATTACAGTTCAGCTCATCAAATAAGTATAAAAGTTGTGAATAAAAATAGATGGAATTATCAATTATTACCGTCGTCAATAAAGTCGTTATCCCATTTCAGCGGTGTATGTGTGTCTATAGATTTTAGACATAGGAGACAGTTTAACGGCTCATTTGTCCATTCCCCCATTTTTCTAAAAATAAAATAATAATAAGAAATGTACATTAAAACTACAAGAGAACGTACCAATAATAGATAACTACTTTTAAATTGTGAAGTTGATTACTATATAAACTTGTGCCATGAATGTATAAAACAGACAAGTACCTTCTGATGGTAAACTGACAATATTTTATTTACAAATGCAAATATTTAACATAATTTTTGTTTAAATTCAATAGCGGATGATAACAAACAACAAAAGCATTAAAATAAAATAGAAGTGAAATGTGCCAGCCAATGTTTACGATATGAATTTCGAACTAATTTTGTGAGAAACGCAGCGCAGCCACTAGTTAATTTATGTATGTTCTATCTAATCACGAATGTACATACGCTGACAAAGATTACACATATTTCTATATGTTGGATAACATAATCTGTAATCAGCCATTTATGAAATATAATAATTACTCAAATATGTGTGCTTAATAAGTTGTTGCAATACCACCTTACAGTGATGATTGCGTCTGTCCGTCCGTGGATGATTTAACGGGTTTTGACGAAATGAATCCCCACTTTTTAGTATTTTGGACACAACTTAGAGGCAGTGTTCACTAGCCGGCTGAGCCAGCCGGCTGAAATGGCCGGCTGAAATGGCCGGCTGGTTGAATGCTGAGCAAGCCAGTGGCAGAAACGGCAGAAATAAAATTTGGGGCCCTTTTTATGTACTATTTTCTGTATAAAATTACCTTGAAGGTTTAAAACAAATCATAACGAAATGTTATCATAACATTGTTATGATTTTAACTCATTGTTGTATGCTTTATTGTCTGTAAAAATTATTCAAAAAGTCGATACAGCAAAAGCCATTTCTGCCATTTAGCCAGCCTGCTGGCTGGCTGAAATGCCAGTTAGCCGGCTTTTTTAGAACACTGCTTAGAGGTTCAATTTAGTGGCTACATTTTACGTTAATAATGAATACATATAGTGTTGGTTCAAGTGGATTCACATGTTAAATATAAGATTACTAAACTCTTTGATGTGGATGCATTTTACATTAATTAATGCTAAATACACTGAAAATGAAGAAATGAATGCGTGAAATATAAATACATAAAGTGAGTTCTTTCTTCCAGCGGGTGCAAATTATAATAACCCTCGTTAACTTATTTCCAATTTGAGGTATAATTCCAAGAATAAGAATGTAGCGAAACATATAAATTCGTTGAATACACGTTAGCGCTGCAACCAAACTGAGAACAAGCTGCAGATTACGGTTCATTTTAGTGGATGCCATTTACATAATCTAAATACATTTAGTGCGAATGAATACAAGTGGTTCAAACGGAATAATAGACAAATTACGTTTCAACAAAAGTTTATTGTGTCGTATCACTTTCGTAACCCTCATCAAATATAAAAACTATTTTTAATGGGGGGGGGGGGCTCTATATAAGCAGCTCTATATAATAAGGTAAAAAAATGTTTCTGAGGGGTAGAGCACCCACCATACTCCACTCACTGACCAGTACGCTCGGACCATTTCAGTTACTGCCCACTGGCGTACGCAGAGCACTAATTGCCCCGTTTTTGCGCTCCCAAATAATGAAAGTTGAGGTAATGTCGAGAATAGTTTCAGAAAACACCCCCGGACCGAAATCCTGCCAGAAAACAAAACACCCCCCGGACCAAAATCCTGCGTACGTACGCCACGTTACTCCCGTACAAGTTCTAGCTACCCTAAGGAGCATTGCTGGTGAAAAAGAGGGACAACACAGAGGACAGCCTGGAGATCGTACCCTCACCACTGTCCAGGGCTGCATGATGTGCTACACAGTCCAATTCGCTGTAAGTTGGTTATGTAGGTAAGTTAAAGTTTCCGTCCATGTTCACTGTGTGTAAATATATAAATTCATCCATTAGGTAGTTTCAAAGGCACCTTCAAACATCTTCTACAGATCTTATATTTGCTCTAGTGTGAATGGGAAGATGTCTTTTTAGGTTACCAGATTGCGAAAGGGTTTTCCCGCTAATATCACGGACAAAACGATTGTTCAATGTGTATCTTTTTGTGCGTTTTTAATGCGCTCCCTTGCGAAAATGTTTTCCCACATAACTCACATGTAAAAGGCTTTTCCCCAGTGTGAGTGCGAATATGCGCTCTTAAATTATTTACTTGCGAAAATCGTTTCTTGCAAATTTCACATTTAAAAGGTTTTTCCCCACTGTGAATGAAAAGATGTTTTTTTAAATTACCAGCTAGGGCAAAGACTTTCTCGCAAATCTCACACTTGAAATTTTTCTCCCCAGTGTGAATAAGAAGATGGTAATTTAGATTCCTCGAATTTGAAAACACTTTCCCACAAATGCCACATGCAAAAGGACTTTCTCCTGTATGGATGACCATAATATGATCCCTTAAATTGCGAGACCTGGAAAATGTTTTCCCACAGGTGTCACATTCAAAAGGTTTTTCCCGACTGTGAATGAGAAGATGTTTTTTTAAAGTACCAGCTAGCGTAAAGACTTTATCGCAAATCTCACACCTAAAATTCTTTTCCCCAGTGTGAGTAAGAATATGTGCTTTCAGATTCCCCGAACTGAAAAATATTTTACCACAAATCTCACATGGAAAATGACATTTTCCAGTGGGATTTAGCATAATATGGTTCTTTAAATTGTAAGACCTTAAAAATGTTTTCCCACAGGTGTTACATTTGAAGGAGTTTTCCCCCCTGTGAGTGACAATATGCATTTTTAGATCATCTGATAACGTAAACCTTTCTTCACAAATATAGCATTCATAAGTACTTTCCCCAGTGTGAATCAGTTTATGTCGCCGTAAAACTTTTGTAGATTGAAATCCCTGACCACAAATATCACAGTTAGTTGATATTCTCTTGGCTTTTGGATTTTTCACTCTTCGAGCTGCGGGAACTGCATTGGGAGGGCTAACACCATCACTATCCTCAGATGGGATTTCCAAATCTCCAGTTATAACTTCAACAGGGGGATTATACTCTTCTCCGTTAGAAAGACTTTCACTGTAATCAGACTCATTTTCGACTACAGCTACCATTCCAGGATCAATTTTAACAGTCGTAATGTCCTTGCCCGAAATTATATCTAAAAACAATTAAATAAAACATACTTTTTTTAATTTCTAGAAATATCAGACATCAGAATTTTAACTATTAATGTAAGTATACCTTAAACAAAATGAATAATGGTTACAGTTACCCAATTTGTCTTCAGTTTGCCAAGAAAAGGAATCATATGGGTTATTGTATAATTTCGTCTGAGTCTGGTCACCTTCCATCTTCGAGCTACTATTTTCTCCAGGAACAATTTCTTCGTTCAGTTCTGTAGGAATAATCAAATATACTTACGATGAATAAATATATTTTATTTACTATTTGAACTATACTTGGCTGTAAAAGTAATACGTATTTCATCAAATATTTCAACATTCCCAATTCAATGGAATATATGATCATTTATAAAACCAAAATTTACATTGACATGTTTTAAGGTCGCTACCAGACATTCCCACCCCAATTTTTCTATAGAGCGTGTTTTTATGGTGTGGAAGGAGGGGGGGGGGTTTGGTTTGCGCGATAGCGCAAAAAAATTTTTTGGGTATCACGTGACTCCAAATGCCAGAAAATAGCTTTTTTGGCTACAAAACCTCCATAACCCCACAGGAGGCTTTATTCATTTTTATAAAAATAAAGAATAAGGCATAGGGTGAATGTTATTTTACTGTGTTTTTTGTTTTATTTCTGGCATAAAAGCATAATAAAGGGTGAAACCCAATGAAAAACTGGAAAGGAAAGCCTATGAAAGGCTACAGACATTCATGTTTTTTTTCTGAAGCTATTTCTATTTCATTGGCAATTGAGAAATAACATTTTTGTAAAATTAAATAAAATTTTTGCCATACACATGTGTCCGGCCGACTTCGTCGGCCGGACTTTTGCGGGGCCCTTCCGGGCCCAGACCCCGTGTCCAAGTGCGGTAGGGACCATGGTGGGAATGTCTGCTTTGCAGTGCTATTTAAAACAAAATAATTAAAATACTAATATGCTGCTAGTCACTCAGCCAATTAATGTTTGGTAATTCCGAAACACCGTTTTTGTTTTTTGGAACAATTAATGACAATTGTTCAATTAATTAAACAATATTTATGTTAACACGTTTAAATGCTTCCGCACTGATAATTCATAATACGGATTTTTTAAGGCTTTTGGTGATATTCAAGAACCAATTGAAAAATTGAATGCAAAATTAAACTTAAAACTTAGTGGAAACCGAGGATCGAGCTCGGAGTCACAGATTCCGAGCTTCCTGAATAGCACAAATTTCATTTAAAATTCCGTATTAATATTTATGTTTAACACATGCAATTGAGATGAAATTAGGGATAAAATACTCCTCTTACATTTTGGAGGAGATCACCATTAGTAAAATTGAGGTTAGTTTCTCTATTTCCACTGAATCTTCTGGTTGTAGTGGCGTCGTCGATTTCCTCAATGGTAAGAAACTGATTTGAAGAAGAATTGTTTGGGAGGACTCCTCCAGAAATCCCATTTCTTTGCACTGGCCTGGTTATCCGGATTGGCGTACGTTTCTTTTCGCTCGCCTTCTTCCTCCCGGGCTTCTTTGGGGAGTTTTTGGGAGTTTTTGGAACAACTTTGGACGGGGTCTTCTTTTTTGAACCGGCTTTAGGCACTGGAGTCTTGACTTTCGCCGCAGGACTCCGCTTTGTCACTATTCTGGCCGTGTACACACCCCGAGACTTCTTATATTTGGCAATGTAGCTTGCTATCTAGAAATATTTATCAATCCCATTTGCTTACTGATTAAATGTGTCATTTCGATTTATTTGTTTTATTCAACTTTAGGGCTTAATAATATACTCCCTATATAAAAGTGTCACACTGTTACAACCAATAGTTCCTCACCAAAAAAGTTCAATGCAAATTACATCAAAAGCCGTATTCTGTATTTGATTTGTTCTTGCCTTCGAAAAATTACATAGCGGTCACGAATTGGAATTTCCCCTTCGGTGCCCCTGGCCCCTGGACCGCCCCTATCACCCAAATGGATAGAAACCGTGCGTGACTACTCTCGCAGTACCAAAAATAATCGGGAATGTTCCAAATACTAAGCAGGAAGAGGATACACTCATTTTTCACTTTAGATTTACATGACGAGAATGGCGACTGTATCACTATGCTTCCTATTTTTCGTGAGGAATTGCAAACTTGTGACACAATTTGTTAGCTAGGCAGGCTAATTCTAAAGTCTAAAGTAATTCCAAAAATATAATTAATAGCTAAATCAATGAAAGCTTTCGTGAACGTTTTAATTTCAACAGTATTTCGTAGTTAGGATGTTTAGAAAATCGTGTGTGCATTTACCGAATCTGTCATCTGGGAGACAACTGTTCCAGCGTCGTTTTTTATTACGTGAAGATTGCGATCTGCTTCCAGAATCTGAAATTATTTATATTAGTATTCAGATGTAATTCATATTTGACAATGTTGTACTGATAAAAGTGATAGGTATAAATGATTAGATATGTTTATTAAAGGCTTATTCTGCTATTAGACAGTTTATTATATAATTATATTTAATTGGGTACTTACGTTGTGGTTCAAAAAGAGTTGTAGCCATGTTAAATTGGAGTTTGTGTTAACCTCGATAAATCCCAAACTTCCGAGTGCCTCGTCTACTGAAGGCTTAATGTTCCGCAATTCAGTTCTCAGCACAATCTTCACCGGATCAGGATCTCCAGATTTCCTAGCCTGAAAATATTGGGAAATGTTCATTGTTTGTTTTTGAGTGCAACGCAAACCACAAACTAAACAGATGGTCAGGACAATGTTTATATTATAAATATTTGTCAGGTTTGCGGAAACGTCGTCCACTCGCCACACGAGTGACTCACTCCACCTTCAATTTGCTTTAGTTGTTAGTGATTATAACTCTCCGACTTTCGACATAGACGATTTACTCTGCCCCTCTATTTGCGTTTAAAGTAAGCTATATTATATCCCTTACTTTAACCGCAAAGAGAGGAACAGAGTAAATCGTCTATTAAAATAAAATTAAGTAAATAGTAAATTGTTGCTAGGGAACTAAACACCATAATTTCTTAAACATTAAATCGAAAGGTGATCTTACCATAATTGATTGCCTTCCTTCGTGTCGTAGTGAAAAGATTCCTGTATTTAATATTTTACCAGTCACTAATTCAGTATAGAAATAAAAATATTGTCTAATGACACCAGCATAACAGCTGCAGACAGCAGACTGTTTGAACAAATTAGATAGAAATGCTTTATCCGGAAACACAGACTGTATTTTTGTGTTTGTTGTGTTATGTATAGCTTTGTATAGGTTTGCGTTATAAGTTCAACACAATATTATGGCTAAAATAATACAAAAGTGTTCCTGTGTAGTCGCTTCGCATATGGCACGCTGCGCTACATCAGAGATGCTCAATGCTCATCGTTTTTCCGGCCTGGTCACTTAGACTAATTTTTGGAGTTAATTTTTTGCCGGCCCGGCCCGGCCTTTGGCGTAAAAAATTTTCTGGCCGGCATCCGGCCGGCCATTTGGCTTCTTTTACGCTACCGGCCCGGCCCGGACTTTTTATTACAAAAGGGTGGGCTGGTCGAAATCCGGCCCGGCCTTTTAGGCTAGTTTTTAGAGTTCATTTTTTGCCGGCCCGGCCCCGGTCGGGCCTTTAGCGTAAAAACCTTTTCCGGCCGGCCATTTGTAGCTTTAGCAGTACCGGCCCGGCCCGGCCTTTTTATTCCAAAAGTCGAAATCCGGCCCGGCCCGAAATCGGGCCGGGCAAGGAGCTACTCTGCGCTACATGTAAATGTTACTTTCATCTGGGGCCTATTTCATACAATTCTTGAGTTGGACTTTCTGACAATTGCGGCATTTTTTTAAAATAATATGGGAATACCATTGTACTATTTTAGCCATTTGTGTTGAACTTATATCGCAAAGTATATAACTTGTAACCTGTTGTGTTGTGGCTGTTCAGCAGTTCAACGATACACAGTCTACACAGTACACGTATATCACATTCAAACAACTCCTTCCCGCCAACTGACTTTTGCTTTTGCGAGTTGTAGGCACAGATCCTGCCGCAGTTACAATTTTATATTTGCTTTGCTATTTAAGCATAAGTACAATTCCCAAATTCTCGTTGCCCCGTAAACCGTAATGTAACCTTGGAAACGATGATTTTTTTTGTACTTTTTATATTTTAAGTTTGCTCTCCTGTAATACAAAATTCTTCAAATGTTTCGAAATTAAATATATTAAATGGCTTATTAAAAATTATAGTAATTATCTCATAAAGTGTTCTGTTAAAAATAAACGATTGCAAAACTGATGTAACCAAATGGCTTAAGTTAAATATTGGCTCTAAAATTACTAGTTGCGCTGATGATAAATATTTTGCACTGTAGAATCTACAGTGCAAAATATTTATCTACAGTGTAGATTATAAATATATTGTTGAATTACCGTAAAACTTCTAATGTAATCCGGGTTCTAATGGAATCTAGGTCTCTAAAAAGTCCGGGTCCAAGAACTCGAATTAGGAATAGTTCTAATACACAGGTAGTGTATGATTGTCGGGCAAAAAATAAAATTCAGTTTTTGGTTTCGCCTCGCCAAGCACCCACAGCTTGGTGGTTTAGAGCGTAGAAGCTCGTGCCGGACATTCCAAGTTCGGTTCCCGCAAGGGCTAAATGTGGAGGGGTACTTTGGCTCTGTGAGTTCTGAGACGCGAAACCTAAGGCGTATCTTTGGTGGAAGTAGATTGAGTTCTATAAGATGAGCACTAAACCGCTTTTCGCTTAAATTGTGATACCTGAGAGAGAACAGCCTAGAGCTGACTTAGACTATCACATAAATAAAGCTAAATCGATCAATCAAGTATGTGGGGTACATTGAAAACATATGTATTTCCGCCAACCGTCATCAGTTTTTGGGTACTAACAGAATTTGTGATCTAGGTTAGATCACAAAATGTACATTATCATTAATTATTATGATCCTCACCTTATTAAGTAGTTATTTATAATTGTTATCAAATGATTGTCGAGAGATATTATATTGTAAATAACACATGTTGTGTTATTTACTATGTCGTATGATTTTGATTTGTATAGCTTGTTGTTCAAGTTGAGGCAGCATCTACAATATAGAGTTATTTTAGGATCTTTCAATCGATGAAAGTTCTTTAATACAACTTAACGAATGATTTAATTGAGATAACTAATTCGAATATCTCCTTTCTCCCAAGGCAAGGCATAGGTAAATGCTTCATTCTTTAGAATTGGGAATAAATGGCAAAAATGGAAAATATGGGAAAACTAATTCTGATTTTAAAACCTAAAGGGTTATGCAACTAATATTGTTGCGAAATAATCCAGGACATTATAGACGGCGTCCAGACAGCCCTTAAGGGAAGTAAGGGAACCAAAGAAACACTTAGGAACTCTAAAATATTTCATTAAATAATAGAACATTATTAATTTGCCCACTAGTATGACTGAGTACTTTGATATGATCCTTATTACATTTTTTATGCTTAGGTAGGTATGTATGCATGTAGGGTTATAATTATTTATGTAGATATTTAGAAATGGAAACATCAATGCAGAATTCATAATATTTGCATGCATACACAAAGTAGCCAATTTGCAAAAAGACTAGAGAACATCGCGAATATTGACAAACATAGTGGTACATTTTATTGGGATATGCTGTAGGGCGACTCCAAATCGCCGAACCTCTTCAGAAAAGAGTTCTCAGCTAAACAACTTTTCCAACTTGTGTAGCAAAACTGTGGTGGGCTTACATACACGGCTTTCTATTATGGATAGGTATTCTGGAAAAAATGCTCTTTATCGATATAGGGAGTCCAGAAGGGTTCCAATAAAGTGCACCCCATTAGAACTTGCACCCCCCCAATAAATTGCACCCCCCTACCCGGTGTCCAAAGGTAATTGCACCCCCCTCAGTATTTTGCACCCCCTCTGAATATTGCACCCCCCTCTGAATATTGCACCCCCCTCAGTATTTTGCACCCCCCTCAGTATTTTGCACC
>JAQFYC010003766.1:0-19570 GCA_034694165.1 Tomocerus mixtus
GTCTATTACTAACTGTAATCTCGCTACATATCATTAATCGGGCAATGTAACTTACCTTTAATTGAGGAAATTGTCTACGAATGAATAAATAAATATAGGCTTGAAACATTTTAGTACCATAATTGACAATTGTTCAAATGACTGAAAAGAATTTTGATGTGTATACACATACAATCGATACGTCGATGGTGCAACTGTTATGGTGTTCAAAACCGAATAGCAGCAATTTAATTTGCAACATTACTTAAAATTAAAAGAAACTTAATCTTTTAATTGTTTCCTGATCGAAGTTCCTGCTTTTGCAGTAACATAGCCAATTTATTTTCGTGTTTTTTAATTTTTGACCAACGGAATGGCGGACGGACACAAAATGCATTGTCATCAATGCATCATTCATCTATGCGACACTCCGATACATTAATAAGTATTAACACGATTTACAATATTTTCGATTAATTTCTGTTCTAAATGTCCCTTACACTTACTTGGTTGATAATTAAACAGAGCATGTACAATTTACTTTTCAAGGAGACACTAAAGTTTTAATTTTTGCAAGTGTGAAGTGTGAAGAAATAAATGCACATGTTATTGCTGATTGTAGAATTAATTGATACGTATACAATGCAGTAATTAGCCTTCATCTTATTGATATACTTTCATCTTCTTTACTATATGGTAGTTAAACTCCTAAATACACGAAGTTGTGTCATTGATTTGCAAAATATTGATTAAACAGAATCTGCTGGATTAGACCATCAATTTAACTTTCCATTAAAATAATATATTTTGAAAATAAAATAGTATTATTTTAGTTATACTACATTTAGCCTTAAAGTTAGCTTTAAGTAATTTCAAATAGTCGGTACATTTCATATATCAAAAAATGATCTGTAAAACTGCACTATTTTGTATTGGATTGATTTGGATGTTACAACTTGCAGGTATTATACAATAAAACGGCTGTTTTTATTAAATCTCATTATGTATGCTTTGTTTATAGCTTATAAGTCCTTTTCTCCTGGTAATTATTCTTGTAAACCTTTTTGACTTAAGGTTCGGCTCCCGTACCAGACTTTCAAGTTTTTGGAGAAATCCCAAAAGATTCGATTCCAGCCGGATGCCGTCCTTCGTTTTCAGTATTTCGCTACCAGTGTGGATGCCCTTGTATGTTCTCTTTTATCATTTCGATTAAAATAATTAAATTAGTGCGACATGCATAACAGTGCTATGGTAAAATATAGACATCCTAAAAATAATATTAAAACATCAACTACAACTAATATCATTTTTCCTACAGGGTGGAATGTCCTTCTAAAAAGGTGCAAGAAAAGTGAATAGCTCCGGTAGCCGTTCCCTTTTTCCTGTTTCAAAGGAATTACAGTTTTTATTAACGATAATATTAATAACTACGTGTAGTAAGTACTTTGGTAACTGTGAATGTAAAATTTTATTAATTATTTATTATTTTAAACTATAGTAAAATTAATTTGCCATGTATCATGATATGTAAGAAAGATAATCTACGATACACAGCAATTATGTGTGTCAAATATACTAAAACGTAATATATATTGTCACATATATGTATATTCTGAATATTTAGCATAGTTTTCAAAACATTTACCAAACCCGCTACTTTTAGGTAATAGATATACGCGTGCATTTTACTTATCTAATGAAATGGGCTAATGAGTAATACAGAATAAGTAAGTATAGCGTACGGGGAAATGAGTCATTTGTAAATTTCATTCAGATTGCCACAATTGTAATATTTTTTGAGTTTAAGACGATTTCCTTTTAAAGTAACTGTTGTTGATTACTAATCTACTTTACGTTGTCTAATTCTTAGATGAGTAAGAAAAATGTTTTGCGTAATTATACATCCTACATCAGTCAGTAGTTATCTTTCCCGTTTTAAAATACTGTGGAACATGATGCAATTCTTGTCGTAGATTCATTCTGCATAATGAAGTTACAAAATAGTAATTAAGAAACGAAATATTTCGTTAGCTTAGCATGCAGTGAAATGAGTAATGGGGGATAATTACGTTACTACAGATAATATAACAAACGCCTTGATTTAAACTCGATACATAGTAAAATTTAAAATAGGAGTGTGAATAATATTGACTATATAAAAGACGTACTTATAATATATATTATATTATGTTATGTTATATGTTATAATATGCTTTGTTAAGTATTCAGCACTTACGTAATTATCAGCTGTACAATTGCCATGCATGACAATACTAAAGTGAACAGTTTGTATATGTCAGAGTTTAATTAGATACTCTAGGCAATGTAAAAATGAAAATATTTAAACACATTTAGACATAATGCCTTCTTAGTTGTAGTGCTACTTAATGTCTATCATAAACTACAGAAAATGAAGACAATTTGCTAAGCAATTTTTTCCGTTGTTTAACAACATAACTTGGGTACATTTGGTATTTACTTACAAAAATAATTGACTCGTCGGCATTATTTTTACGAATCAAATCTCAGAAATTATTTCTAATTTACTAAATGACCATATTTTAGGGTCAAAAAGAAAATTGCCTAGGTGGGTAAATTTGGCTCATCGTAAGGGCTCATCTCCAATACTCATAATACTATAATAGTGTCCTGTATGCCGCACCTTTTTTTTATTATCAAAAATCAGTAAATATTTGAGTCCGTTGTGACTTAATGATGAAATTGATGAAGATTGCTATAGGAAAATATGCCATAAGTATTATTCTACATTTGGTGTCCCAAAGTTCTGAAACCTTCTTACTCATCCCGTCGTGAGTTAGGGCGTAGGAAAGAAGTGTTAATTCTTTCCGCGTCGGAGATTCTACCTGACAAATTAGCTATTCAAGGTTAATTGGCTCAGCACTCATAATCTTAGTTATTAGACCTTCTCTCGGAAAGTTTCACTTTTAAAGATGCAGTAAATATTCGCTTTGGATTTAGTGTGCTAACACCTCAGGTTCCAAGAAGGTTATCATTACTTAAGTTACATATGACAGTACACGACTTAAAGTAAAGGTTTATCTATAAGAAATCTTATAGAAACAAAATAAAATCGTAATTTTAGTTTGAAAAAATATTTTGTGAAACACAGAATTAAAACTAAACGGTTACATAAGTTCCATATTAATTTTTGTAATAATGTGTCTGGACTTTGAGGAGTTATTAGGATGCGCCTTGTGTGCTACTTGCTGTGCGCTGTGTTGCTGCAAAGGTAAAGGTCCATAAAGATATAATATTGAGAAAGTAACAAACATTACGCACGCAATGTCTTTTTACAAATATTTGCAAAATTATTTTTAGACGAGAGACCCCAACAGAACCCTACAACGGTCATTATCGAACAACCAGTGGCTATGTACCCTCCTCCTGGAACAGCTAATCCTGGTTACTATGGAGGACCCCCTGGATACCCTGCTCCCGGTTATCCTCAACAAGGCCCGTATTATCCGCGATAATTTCGTATATCATCCACAAGTTACTAATATTTTCAAAGGCAGGAAAAATGTTAACATTCTTACATTTACAAGTTTTAATTAGTGTTGAAAGGTTACTTTTTAAGACACTTTAACATATTTAAATTTAAAAACATTTGTACTATCCCTATATCAGTGACTGTACAATAAATAATATGCAAATGTAGCCAACTAATATTAAATATGCAGAGCGTATTTATTGTAAAATTTAATTTTTGTAGTTTCACTTCACTGAATCATAAAATAGTGTGCGTCAGTCATTTTTGGATGTCAACCCAGATTGATATGATATGCAGGCTACGTTCCTTAATTCTTTAAGCAAAAAGTGAAGTAAAAAGACTTAACCACAACGACGTTCTCTCTACATAACAATGGGTAACTAGTTTTCCATTATAAGTAATAGTGTAGTAATGCCAAATGAAAACAATGAGATATTATAATTTATTATTTAAGTGAACCTATAATTGATCACAATATTTCTAAAATATTAAAGTATGATATTATACATTCATTTCAAAGTAATGAAGGCTTTGCATTGGGCCCCCGTTTAGTGGCCTGCACACCGTACTAATCTTATTTATATAAGTAAAGGAGTGCACCTCATTAATAACATTGCTAAATTCAGATTAACAAATTTTGAAAATAATTAGATGTACAGAATTTGCTCGTGTCTCAAAATATGATGACTAACGTTCTCAAGTTGGGTTTTAATCGTTGGGGATTTTTTAATTAGCAAGGAGAGCCCGGAGGAAAGCAGTATCCATCTTGTGCCCCTCCGCCAGTACCGCAACACCAACCTTTTGGACACTTTTTGCCGCGAATTATTCCACCGCAACCATTATAATACGACTTTCGCTGTACATAAAGAAATAAAAATCTGCAACAATGTCTTTTTTGAAAAAATCAGGAAATTAAGAATGAAAAATTAATTAAATTAAAGGAATGGTTTAGGATATGCTTAATTAATATTATTTCCAATTTCCAAGACAGTTAAGTTAATTCGGAACGTTAAATGATAATATTAAAGGTTAAATGTAATACAGTAGTAACTATACCGATGATCGGGCAGAAACGTCCATTCCAATGCCCAAGATTATAAGGAAAATGGCACAAAGATACACAACCGAAAGATATTTCATTGTTACTGGAGCTTTGAAAGTGAACGACTGAATCTATTATTTTTTTTGGTAGTCCTATTATTAATAATAGGTTTGTTCTAAAGTCAAACAATAAATTGAATATACTATTACTACGCGTATTCTTTCTATTTATACAAGAGAACTCGAGGACAATTAAACAAAATGCATGATACATAAGGATAACAATCAATACATTATTAAATGGTTGCGAAGCAACTTTGTAAGAATGATCTGTCTATCTGTCCGCTACCTCTATAGCCCAAAATCGGAAAGAGAAACTTTGTTGAAACTTCCTGGACATATTCTGGGGTAATCACTGAGATGGGGTTCATCGACCACACCCCAGCAGAATTATAGCCACACCCACCTTAAATATCGGCATTTGAGAAACGGGTATCAAATATAATCTTACTTACTTTACCCCAGACCCAAGAGATACGATTTCATGAGAATTCAAAGCTAAATGGCTCTGATATTCCATTTTCTTTCACCGACGACGCCATACTTTAGTGATACTATGTAATTAGCTCAAACACTTTGTTACATAAGTTTTGAAATATTTTATTTTACTGATTGGTAGGGAAACTTCTAACAAAATAACATTATTTTTCGCTATTATAGTTCCGTGTAAATGTGGTTCAAATATGTTAATCACTTCTCATTTAGGATTTTCCTCTTCCTTAGCAGCAGAATAGGGAGAAACTCAAAAGTAGAACATTTTTAAGTAGGTAAATATTAACCTTTTATAAATTACGATGTATTTTGTGACATTAAGTTCTTGCTAATTGTAATTAACAACAAAGTATAATTGCTTATTACTGTGTAAGAAGGCGACAATAGCTTCTTCTACATGTTTATGCTCGCCACTTATAAAGGTTTACAAATTTTGTACATTATATTAGTAAATATTCGATTATCCTCCTTCGTGTAAAACGGAAAAAATAATTTTAAACAACCCAATTCTTGGTTAGCCCAAAAGCATATTTTTTCCTCATAGTTTAGGTTGGGAACAACAAATTCCTCATTTGTAATAATGTCGTAGTTTGTGGTATTCTGTGAACAAAGCCATAAATGCTGCACATAATGTTACTGTTACCCAACAAAGTCAGACCCATGATTCAAATTATTGAAAAAATCTTTAAATAAATTAAATTTTTTAATGGGTGTGGTGGCAATAGCTATTAAGCTTTCGAAACAATTTATCAATTTATTAGCAAATACAAATAGAAATTGCGTGGCTCATTAATAGAATAAAACATTGGATACGAATACACTATATGTAATAGCCCTTCGCTTCACACTTGATTATTTGAATTTGTAACGACATTAAGGTGTCCACAAAACAGTAATCACCAATAAGAAACTACCCCATAAAATTTACCTTATTTCCATACCACATTTAAGTTAATGCATTAATAATAATTATTTCATCAGTAATAAAATTAATTTAGTATTGTACAAAAGTGTGTACAACTTGTTTGGCTTAACATCACGTATAAATATGTACATTGCTAACAATCAGACAATTTTGATTTGCAAGTTAAGACTACTCTGGTCACAAGACAACAATTCGAGATTCCCATAATAATTGTACATACATAACAATAAACAAAAAGTTACTCATACAAAACCGATACTATTGTTTAATCATTGGACAATTAAACTGGATTTCTTAAGGCATGAAGCTTGTTAGTGGCTTTGGGAATCCCCAAATATTCAATTAGTCTAGAATAATAACTGTATTACTACAAGAGCACATAAACACAATGACTTGTAACAACAAAAAGAAGAGCAAGTGGGTTAGTAGTATAAATATCTGTATCCACTATCCACATAGGTGAGAGGTACATAAGGAAACATTGTAGATTTTAAAGATTTTATTTGCATTGCAAAAAGCGGATGTGGGAATTCTCACACGATGCCTGTACAGGACAGTTTTTCTAAATGTGTGTATTTTGGCAAGGGACTTTTCACTAATCACGAAATCATTTATTTACAACTTAACTTGCATGATAATAATAACATAATATATGGGCGTCAGTATATTTATACATATATTGATAAAACGTGTGATTGTGAATTGTGACTGCTATGTATGGGCATAATTTTGTATAATGTCTTAGCACACATTTTCAAAATAGCAAAGTTTAATTAAATACCCTTAATTTAGCCAATATTAATACTTTCCAAAAATGTACTAGGTCAATGCAATACTGTAATACCTTATATATTGTAATAATTTTTAACACAATGTGATAAGTGCATACATTAAATTAGCGATTTGGTTTAGAGGAACGTATTATCCACAATGTGACCTCTGTAACAGGTTCTTCATGCTTTCCAGTTTTACTCTTATTAGCAAAACAACACATTGTCAGACTCACAAGTCACTTTTTCAGTTGGCTTCTTCCGAAAACAATCAGTAGGTTTCTAAAGTACATCAGTATCATTCGCCATCCAAACAAGGGATTCAAGTAGTGCACATTTCTTTTTTAGCTTTTTAATATTTTTAAGCTCTGCATAATATGAATTTCAGTGCTTTAATATTTTAAAGGGTTATCCCCCATCAATAAACGCTGTTGGTAGGTTTTCCTGTTTTAAACATATTTTATATATTATTTAATAACACTTGACCTACTAGAATTTAAATAATGAGCACAGGTAGGTGTTTATAAAAAATATTCGACAGATAGTATTACTGAAATAGTGCAATATATTTTTTAGAACATCAGAATATCAGAGTAGTGTTCAACTAAAAGGGAACTTGAAGACATGGAAGGCCTAACGAGTACAGAGGGAAGTCCTAAATTAAAAGGAGAAAATGATTTTGATGCTATATACAAGGAGTTTATAGCAGAAGCCCCATACATATCTTGTCTTGAAAATGAACTTGTTCCTGTAACGGAAGTAACGTGGGTGAAGCCGGAACTACTAAAAGATGGACGTGAATTCTTTTGGAAAAACACGGCTGCAGTTTATCTTGCGAATGCCGTGGCATTGCTCGGTGGTTTTTTGGTGCCACCATTGGCCAGTGTTTTTGCAAGAGGGGGCGGATTTTTTGGGGAAACATTTTTTGCTCGTGGTGTGGGAACCCTGGAAAGATTGACGCATCTTTACGAGGGAGATTTATTATCAGAGGACTCTCCTGCCTTCCAGAATATTAAATTCTCCCGCAAAATACACGCCGTTGTTCGAAAATCAAGAAAGGAACTTCCTTTCAATAATGAAATTCAATACCCCGAGTTTTCCATCCTTTGTGAAGCAATTAGAAAAGATTTGGAATTTTTGAACTGCAGCCAGGCTCCTCTTCATCTCTTTACTTGGACACCGGATGTTCAGTTCAGCCAATTTGATCTGGCGATGGCTATTGTTGGAGAAGTGGCCCCATTTTACTTAGCCCCCGAATTTGTTTGTTGTAAATTCGACCAGAAAGGAGCAGATGGCTATTCCCACATTTGGGCTCTCATTGGAAGACTCATTGGCCTCGAAGACAGATTCAATTTTGCTATTAACCCAAATCCAACATTTTTCTGCTTTCTTAGGGACAACATTGTTTTGGCTAGTTTGAAACACACTGATGTTACAATGATGCACATGCCCAACAACTTTTTAGAAGTTATTAAACAGCGTGTATACCTCATTACACTCAAATCTTTCATGTGTTTTGCCCTAAAAGGTTTTGCCCCTGAAAGCAAGCTACAAAATGTCTGGTCTCTAATGAATTGGTATGACAAATTATGTTATGCACTCATCAATTTGGCAATCAAAGCTTTATATCACCTTGATTTCATCAAACCATTTCTGAACTGGTTTACCTATCGATATATAAACACTCAGACCCGTAAATTATTCCCAGGCACTCCGGAACAACGAATGGAACAAGAATTAAGTCGTGTTAAATAATTGGATAGGAAATGTAGGATAACAGTTATTCTACTTTTAACGGTAATTAGGGTGTAAGAATGTACAAATATTATACAATAAGAATTACATTTAAAACTTGTGTTAAATGCTTGATGAATTGATGAGAATATTACTTGGGGATTACAAATCATTCGAATCAAATATTACTTACTGTTGCCAGTTAACCTTTTGTGAAATTATTGTCAACTTTTAGAACAATAAATAATAATTAATGCCTTTATGGAAATAGCTCCTTGTTTCTGTCACTTTTTTCATTTTGCACCAAAAGTTGTAACTACGTAGGTGCGTATATTTCTTACAATATAATGGGGTCTATTTGAATTTGCTGAGTCGAGTATCGCTTTTGCACATAATAAACTAAAGCAAGCAGTCACCCTATAAATCGCTCCTTTTACTATTGTAGAACCCACTATAATAGAGTTAAAAAATTGCATTTTCTAAATTATGAGGGGCTCTCAAGAAATTCTGACCGATTCGGTTCATCATTTTTAATGTAAATTCCTCTGAACTAATTATAGTGGTCAACGATCAATTTATAGCCTGTGAACACATAATTTTATTTTTTCAAAACAAGATAAGGGCTGTCGAAACTAAATTGAGTAACGGCCATTTAAAGCTTGTTCAATTGAGAACTGCCTGCCTGTTTAGATTTACCACCATGCCATTGGCCATATGTAGCAGTGGAAACGTTACAAAAATACTTAACTAGGCTGTGTCATGTAAGAACATAATTGCATGTGATATTGATGCCCAAATGGAAGCTTATGTAAACAAAGGAAGCAAACTGGAGATGCTAATTTAGATTTTTCCCCATTCAGTTCCGAGGGAGCAGTTGGATGAACAGTTGAAGAACCTTGAAGGAAAAGTTGACTTAGAAAAGTTAAAAATTATCTGCTTTTACATATATTTACTGTATGTATTTAATAAACCATTGCAGAATGTTCTGCAATGGTTTATTATTATTAGGAGAATGTATTGAACTTGACACTTGAATAAATCAGCAATAAATTAATCAATCAAAAGTATAATGCATTATCAAAGGAATTCTACTACTCAATCTGTTTGATTGGTTTGACTTTATTACTTAAGTGTTCTTCGTTGGGTGTCTGATAAGGCAGAGCAGCTGTGAACACAATTGTCAAGCTCTAAAGGCCAGGGTGCAATAATAACATGCTAAAAAGTTTAAGTATTGTGTGGACTCTGTCAATACGGCATATATGAAGCCTTGAGCTGATGAAATTGTTTATTTCGTATAGATGATAGATGTAAGGTAATCATAGCCAATCCACAGTATTATTGTTGATAAGATATGCGAATTACTGGTTAATACAAAGCAATTCTATGTAAAATGTATAGTTGGTACGCAGCAGGATTAAGAGCATAAAGTAGTTTCACAATCTTGACAAAGCATTGGCGGTCTTTTATGGAAAGCTCTAGAAACCTTCTAAACTAGGAAGATAAATTAAATACTACTACTATAATTACACTTGCTGTTCGAAGACATATATAACTAAAGATGGCCAACAAAGAACCAGTTTGGAATGCTGAGGAGTACAACAGTTCAAATGGTGCTCAATACAGAGATGCCATTGAATTAATCAACAAACTAATTCAGGATGGAAACAGTAGGTAAAAAGAAATCTTTTTGTATTGTTTGAAACGAGTAACCGTAACACTTAATATTATAGTTGTTTGTGGAAAGGGTAAACTTAACATCATCAACGCCATGTCACAAACAATTGTTGCGAATTACATATCAATTATTACTGATACTAATTGCTATTATTAGTTTTTTAATTATAAATAATGTCACATATCAGGAATTAAAAAATTGTAGCTTGAGTGTTAGTAAATAATGTAGGCCGATTTAAGAAATTCTAATTAATTGCACAACTGTTACAATAATGTCATTGTTCTTTCAAATAGTAGTTGTTCCAGCGTTTCGTAATTTCTTGCGATTATTAAATATTTGTACGTAGCAAAAATAAACCAAGTAAAAATATTGTTTTATTCATATTTAATATGTAGCTCTGATATGGTTATCGTTGACATTGGCCATGGCAGTGGAAACGTTACAAAGATGCTTAACAAGGTTTTGTCATGCAAGAAAATAGTCGCCTGTGATATCGATGCCCAAATGGTTGATTATGCAAACAAAAGCAAACAAGATGGAGATGAAAATATCGAATTTTTCACCCAGGATATTTCTGTTCCGTGGGAACAGTTGGATGAGCGGTTGAAGAAGCTTGAAGGAAAAGTCGATATCGTCTTTAGCAATGCGTACTGATCTTATATACCTTACGTATATTACTTGTATATTATGTATTATAATGCATTTTAATGCATTAATTAATCAATAATGAAATCTTATTGCTTCTGCGGATAATAATGAGTTACCATAAAATTTTTAATATGAATCTACATAAAAGTGTACATAAATGACGTGGCTTTGATATTCTTCTCAAGGGTGCTTCATTGGGTGTCTGATAAGGCAGCAGCTGTTAACACAATTGTCAAGATGTTAAAGCCAGGCGGACATTGCTACATCAGCGTACCTTTTTTTGGCTTACATGAATTATTTGCGGCTGAAGATAAACATGAGAACCAGTCCAAGTATTTTAGATTGGCATCTCCCGAGGAACATCGCAGTAATTGGAATACTATATTCCAAAATTGTGGATTGCGTCAGGTCAACCAAGAAGTGCTTGAGGAAAATTGGACTTATGAGACAACTGAAGAAAAAATGAAAATATTTAAAATGGAAGAGGTAATGAGATGTTTGGGCAACAGTCATTTTGAGCAGTTGCCGGAGGATGAGAAGACAATCTTAGCCAAGACTATGGGTGAAATGTTTTTAAAATCCTGGGAAACGCCATTTGGAATGAGTCCATATGACAGAATAGAGGGGGAGAAACTAACAATATATTACAGAAATTTAAGAGTTGTAGGGCAAAAGTAAACATTTTCCTGCTTTATCTGATTGCAGCTTACAACATTTACTGCGATAATTAAAATTTAGATATATTAATTATTAACAGATATGTTAGTTCCACATAATATTCCGCATATTAATTATGTAAAGTGTTTAACTTTAAATTAGTTTAAAATTAATATTTGCCACTCGAATGAGCAGACATTTGCAGACCAGGGCTGTGAACTAAAAAGTTCATCATATAATTTATATGTTAGTAGTTGATACGACACATTTGTACGTCTTACCTACCTAAATAAATAAAGGACGAGATTTTCTTAAGAGAAATACAATTTAATATTTCATTGGCTTTTCAAGTATAATTTTTTCTTTTAGTCATCCATAGTAGCGTTAGAATATGAAAAATTTCTGTAGTTAAATAAGACATATTCACCCCAAAAAAGATTGAAAGAATAAAGAACTGCAAGACAAATAAAATTCAGCATTACACCAGATTTCACCATATCCATAATTTTCATTTCTCCAGCGGCGAAAACAATAGCATTAGGCGGATTGGAAGTTGGCAACATAAATGAGTATTGACATGCAACTGCTCCCGGAAGGGATAAATACAGAGGATGAATGTTCAGCCTTTTGGACTACAAATTGAAAATGAATTGGAATTTATACATTGCAAATTATCTTAGTTAATAGAGTTAGCTAATGTACTTACCAACGCAATTAAAATTGGTGTAAGGAGACTGATCGTAGCTGCATTGGACATCACTTCCGTGAAGCAAGAAATAATTAAAAGTAGAACAAGTAAAATCACAGGCTTGGAAAGATTTTCTAAACCATTTAGTTCTTGCCCTATCCATGCAGACAATCCTGATTTATTTGCCCCGTCAGAAATTGCTAATCCTCCTCCAACTAATAAAATTACATTCCATGGAAAATATTGGTGGACGAACTGCCAACTTAATAATGTTTCCGGTTTTCCTGTAAAGCCTGGAATGTAATTAAAACTCTTTTTAAACCAAAACTAAAAATTTTGCATGAATAATTAATTATTTTTATAATTGATTTTAATTCAAAGTCCAAATTGTGACTTACCGCCTTTGAAATACTTTAATTCTTTTGGAACAACAAACATTATGACTAAAATGGCCACAGCGATAGAGGAGTCTCCAATTGCGACATAGTTCTCAGGAAATAAATCGAACCACCCGGAAAATACTTTCGGTGCTCTTGTCAGCCACAGGAGAACTGCAACTGCAAGCAGGACGAGGACCGCATATTCGTGGAAAGTTATTTTTCCTAACTCAGTGTATTTTACTTTTAGCATATCTTTCATTTTTTCTGCATCTGAGGACTCGTCTACTTCTGCTTCTTCCCCACTGCCTTTCAGTTCCAAATCTATTTTAGAATCTGTGGGCCCTGAAGATATTCTATTAGTTTTATCTTTTTTGATGAAGTTGGGAAGACCGATATATAGAGAGCCGAGGACTATCCATGTCAAAAACAAGTTAATAATTGCAATGGGCATACTCCATCCAAGAAATGTTACGAAATTGAGATCAGAAAATCCTTCCCCTTCTTCCCTGTAGCACAAGAAAAAAAATTTAATATCTAGACGATGCAAAAAAATGTGAAATAACGTGATAACTTCGGTTTATTTTATTGAAAATTCGTGCAGAATACACATCTCATGGTTAAAATATTTGCATTTTCTATCTTACTGAGCGATGAGTTCTTTATAAATGAGATTAGGTTGGGATCCAATGATTGTGGCCGTCCCACCAAGATTAGCAGCATAGCCTACAGCCAGCATGTACAACTTTTTATATTTTTTCTTCCTCTCAGGATTTTTGTCAGTAAAACTGTCAACAAGACCAGTGACAATGGCAGTCATCATTGCAGCTACGGCAGTGTTGACCACAACAACACAAGACAATATGAACGTGGTAACAAGAACACCGAGCAGAAGACGCCAGGGACTGGAGCCAATTGTTAACATAGTTTTTAATGCGATTCTTTTATGCAGATCGGAATACTGGATAGCAAGTGCCAGGCTAATCGCCCCGATGAACATCATTGACGTTTCTCTCATGTAATTCCCCACAACTTCCCCTATTGTCATTTAATTGAAAAAAATAATTAAAATTTACAAAATCATTTACTTTCTTAACAAGTTTTATATTTACCTGTGCTTAGTAATCCTAGAAATGGAAAGAAAATTACAGGCAATAAGGCTGTAATTGCCAACGGCATAGCTTCCACCATCCAAAATACACCCATTAAGAGGATTGTATAGGCACATTTGAATTTCTTTGAAAAGATTTTAATAATTCAGCAAATATAACACATAGTACATGGAAAATATAATTATATTACTTAATGTAACGGTTAGTTATAATGAAATTAATTATATAAGTACCTTTGAGTCCTCCTCCGTACTTCCTAGAAACACTAAGGGAAGTAGTACAAGAGGAACTATTATTAATGTATAGAATCTCCAATTTTTGGTAATAATATCCATGATGAAAAACCCAAATATTTTATGCTAATAAGAGAACACGTTCCAATTTTTTGAAAATTGGGAGTTTGATTTACGAGACCTAACACACGAGAGTTACATTAATCCGTCCGCATTCATTCTCACTAAAAGTATGCAGAGTTTTCTCTTTTTCATATGGCTACTTATTGAGAAATTGAGATAGTGGAGTGATATATACTATATAAACTGTAGGATATACTTATTGCATTACTATGATACTATGAAGATAAATAATATGTATTTTACAAGCATTTGTTTACTACGATTTGTGCAAATGAAACAATGTAACAAATCCAGATTGAAGCAAATCTATGCACGTAGTATTATACTTTAACCACTATAGGTAGTAGCATAAGTTAATTTTCGTTCATGTACTATAACGCTGAATTTTAAGTAGACAGTAATTTTGATGTCAATGAGAATATGTGTGTCTATGTGGTGTGATTGGATTTACAATTGCAAACTACTTAACATGTCTGAAATGCGAAAGTGACTGGAGTTGCTTTTACATTCTACGATTTGGCATGCAATAATAAACTTACAACAGTGTCAGACTTATGTAGTTATCTTATCAATACATTTGGCCTTGTCAGCCAAATAAATATTATAGCGCGCTTATAAGTTAAGGGTACTTATGCACAACACATTCTCTGTTAACGGAATGCTTCAAAAGATGTGAGAATTTCATTTTCAAATGTTAATTCCATATTCATACTTTTGGGGCACATGCACAGGTCGTTTAATTTTCTCGCAGTTTTGAAAACGTTAATTATTTTAAAATCATTCTAATTTTTGTTTGTGATATAGGACATTGTACAATTAAAATATAAACAAGTGTACTTTAAAAACGTAATAAAAACACTCAAAAGGGTCTAAAACAATTTTCCCTTCTTTCAAGATGAGATAAGATAATAGAAATTACGATTTTTGAATTTTAGCTTCAGATTCAGTAAATGATAGAATACAGATATAAGATTTTGTATTCTAGGGCCTATTAAGATACACTGAGTAAGCCACAAAAGATTATAGCAATTGCTCGCCGAATAAAAATTATCGTTAAAGCTATCGCGGAGCAGTATCTTAATAAACTTAACTCGCTCATACACAGAAAAGGCCAGATCGATATTTATAATTTTCTTTCAAAAATTATAGGAAAATGGTCAGATAACAACAATAACATGCTAAATTACATAATGCTGTGGTAATTATTTAGATGATCTAATATTTGTAAGTAAAGCAATAAATAACATGTGCTTGGGTATCCATATTCTTGGTTTATTCATCGAACTCGAATTGGGTTTCATTATATTGCAATTTAGCTCCATATACATTATTAACATGTTCATTGCAACCAGAAGACACAGATTTTACGTTTGGATAAAGATTTCTCATATCTTTTTCGTAGTGTGACTCCTCCGTTGATAAGAAGCAGATGCTTGACCCGGTAAAATCTTCACCGTCGTACAATGTCCAATTTGTGAATCCTGTTGTGTGAAATGACAAAGGAGAAAATGGGATTGTGGCATTTTGCTTTCCTTCCACAATGAACTCGTCTAAATTTCTGAATGTGTAACCAGAGTAAAATGATATTGTTGGCGTGTTTGTGTCCATTGGTCCCAGAAAACGTGCAGATCCTTTAAATACGCCCGTTTCGTTGTAGCATAATTGAACATCCCACAATTTGAGTAATATCAGACTACCTCTAAAATCCTTTTCGTCGTACCATACCCATCTAGTGTAATTATTAAACATTGTTAATTGGGTACACAAAATATTGATACCTTTTTTAATTCTGAAAATTATTTTGGAGACAAAATGTTTATTTTAGTAGCAAAAATATCAAAGAAAAAATATTTAAATACGAAACCTGTCGGATTTAAAAGAACTTTTGCAAACCATAATCAATTTAATAAGTCCCAAATGTACATAAAGTTCCATTGCCTACATACCGTCCTTTGTAGCAGCTTGATTTTTCATTGAGTATGAAATCAGGAGCTAAGCTTAGTAAATCCCGTTGTTTACTTCGTAAGGTTATTGAATTGCCTTGCAAATCATGCTGTGAATACATAGTGTATTCAGGTCTAAATGCAAAACACGTGAACAGAGATGATGACAGGATTAATAATAATAATTCCATTTTTGCCAATTTTTAATAAAATAATTAGTAATTGAAATAATACAAGAAAATATGAATCGGTATTATAAAGAAATCAAACTAAGAAAACTTTTGTGTATTGCACAATGAGAAATAAATTAACCATTCCACAACACAATACAAACAAAATGTGATAAGTATGGAAAATGTAATATCTATTGGTGTTATTAAGTAAGGCAGATTACATTTTAATATATATATATTTGGTACATCTCATTACAATATTTTTCAATATAAATTTATGTGCACAATTAAATAAATAATTATAAATACATACTATCGTACTCATTAAACACCACATGTATGGACTACACTCACTAAATATCTCCAACTGTGTGACGGCGACACTATCAGAATTGACTGATTAATCTACCTAATCTTCATTTATTGTCTGCAACTTGGGATAATGGATACCTAATAAATATTTTATATTAAATAAATTCAAATACTGTGTTATCATTCATATAAACACATTAACACATTATAGTATATTCGCGCGATTACATAGGTAGTTAGGTGCATATGGTTTTTCATGGCAAAAGTCACGAATAAATTTAATCAGATGGAAATTCCCCAAACTACTAAATAATGGAAAATATAAAAAAGATTAAATAAATGGGAACATTAAGTAGGTAGTTTAATTCCTATTTAAATGAAATCTATTTAAATCCGAGATCCTATGTGATTTCTTGATCACAAGGGACATGCAGCATTACAAATTCATTTCTTAGCATTCCAAAGCAGTTGCAAAAATAAATTGTAATCATTGTAAAAATTGTAATTAATTTTTTTTGTAATTAATTGTGTGGGCTAAATTAGTCAGCAGTTAAATTCTATATTCGGCAGCATTTGTATTCGGACTCGTGATAAATTAATCCTAGTAGATACGTGTAGGGTTGGAAATGTTGGGATTAAGGATTAATAATCAATCACTCATCTTCATCCCAATTATCACAAAACAACACAAAGCGTTACGTCGTGTTGGAGGCCTAATGAGATAACATGATGCATAAAACTTGGTTTAGTTTATTCCTTAATTTACTTTTGGGTTCAGCTTTCAACGAGTAATTCAGGTCAGTTTCCGCAAAAACTATTTTATTCTAATTAAGAACCGTACTTAAAATATTTTGATGTGCTACTCCAATGTGGTTGTTAAATCATATACCTTAATTGCCTAAAATTTGATTGTGGTTAGTTTAATCTATATTTTCATTATTCCTTACTTTAAGCAGACGCTAATATCCCGTTAGTTAGCTACAATGAAATTAATTACACTAGCAGCATTGTTAATCGGCGCCGCTACTCTTTGCGACTCCAAGCAGTAAGTTTCACTTACAAGTTTCTTTATGCGACACATTTTGTGTTTATTTGTTGCTCAATTAAGTAGCTAATCTAGCATTTATTTAAAATAGAAATATTATGTTTGTTTTAGAATTATTGGCACCAGAACATTCGTCAGCAACTCCGACGCTGCTTTCCATGCAAAATTCCACCAAGATGTGGACAACGGTCACTGCACCGTTATTTCCTCTGAATGGGTGAGAAAATATCGAGGATTCACAGATGACAGTCAAGATGCTGTTCATGTCAGCAAGAAAGCTGCTTTTCAACCGATTGCTGACACAATGCTGGCTCCAAAGGATAATTCTAACATAATTTCAATCTACGGACGAAGAGAGGAACTTGTCCGTGCACATATGGACCTTTACTGCAAAACCTCCAAAGTCGTTGAACCCCTAAATCTGGATAGCAATAAGCAAGGACCAGAGATACAAAAGATTGTTGATGGCGGGGATCAAGCCAATCGTATTGATGTTGTATTTATGGTAAGCAAGTTTCTGAAATTAGGCGGGTATTTTTGTTTATGTTAATTATGCATTGTGGCGTCCGCCCAAAGATAAACTTTTCTACTACAATATTGACATTGGAAATACCCCCACTATGCAAAAAACTAATATAATGTATTTTATACCATTAGGGAGATGGTTATACATCAGAAGAACACGATAAATTTTATGACGACATGAACCGACTAACACAAGAAATGTTTGCTGGGGTAAATGACATATTTATGAAGATAACACGAATTTGCGTATTCCTTACCATTAAAAGTTGGTCTACCAATTATAAATGAATTTTTGTTTAAATAACTAGGTGACCTTCAGATCCTACCTTCCATTGTTCAACATCTGGGCTGTATATGTTGCCAGTGTTGAATCTGGCATTGGCTACAATGGACCTAAAAATACAGCTTTCCGTCTCTACCGTGAGGCTGGACAACTTCGTGGAATTTTTCCCGGAAATGCGTCCTACGCTCGTACAGTTTGTCGATTGACTGGGGACAGTGGTTGTGATTATCCATCAATTATTGGAAATGACGACTATTACGGGTATTGTGCTACTAATTTAGCGGTTTTAGAGGTGTATTGTTATTGTATGCTATTAACATTATAATTTATACTATTTTATTATTTGCATAATATTTTTTTACAGTGGTCTCGGAGGAGAATTCGTAATTAGGTATGCTCTTCATATTTCATATTTAATTTTAATGAAATAAATTTCATTTTCATAATTGTACTTATAACCATAAAGTACATACAATAATGAAAATTATAACCCATTTAAATATAATTACTAATTTTGTTCGTTTTTTTGCAGTACCAAGAGCAACAGAACTGGAACTACTGTACTCCGTCATGAAATGGGTCATAATTTCGTCGATGTTGGAGAGGTCGGTATATCTGATTGTGCTTAATAATATTTAAACCTACCATAAATGGACAAAAAACTGAAAAATTTTATTCTGTAAATTTAAAAAAATACATTTTTCTAATTACACAATGTTCGAGAGGTAAACTCCACCACAAATTTTTATTTTTACCTCCAAATACAAAATGCAATATTTTAAATACATTGTATGTCCCAACCCCAAATAGATCTTTTTGAATATTTACATTGCTAAAGTTTTTCTGCATTATGAAAGAAGGTAATAGTAAGGTTTGTTACTTGGTCGCTTGCCTATTTCGTTCCAGGTAAGAAAAAATTATCATATTCTTGATAAAAATTATTTATTTGCAAAAGGAATATGACAACGGACAAGTATACTCTGGAGTGAACGCTGCTCGTACTGTTGCCGGACTTGGCTGGACACATTGGCTCAGCGGGGCCCAAAGAGAGGAAAGGATGATGTACCGACTTTTGGAATACCCATGGTACGACTTGAGTCAAGGAGAACGTGGATTCAATTTTGTTTCGGATGGTACATTTAGGTAAGAGCCTTATGGTAGATTCCTCCGCTGTCCTGGCTTGGCTAGGAATCGACAAATCTCCATCTGTTGGTGAGATTTGATAACTTATTTTAACATGCTCAGAGCCTGAAATTTTAATTTT
>JAQFYC010003767.1:0-19568 GCA_034694165.1 Tomocerus mixtus
TTTGTTCACAAGTCTACAAGTTATTGTTTAAAAAAATGTTCAAGGGTATATTTTTATTTAATATTATAATTAGTGAAGTATTTGCTCACATTCTTTAAATTAACTTGAACGAAGTGCCTCAAACGCTGTGTAATTAATTGCTAACATAATTATTAAATTCTCTGTTTACTATTAAAAATAGGTTTCGAGTCTTGGATTTTATTTGTTTGATTAAGTTTCTTGCTCAAAAACAAAAATTGACACTTTTTATTATCTCGTCGTCTATTTGTGGTAAGAAAACTAGTCGTGATACAATTTTAAAAATTAAATTGGTTTGAAAATGTATATTTGATTTTTATGTGCCGGTGAGATAAAATGGTGTTTTAACCTTAACACATAATGTACTAATGTAGGTTCTTAAATTCTTCATGGTCTTCTAAATCTATTATAAAATGTCTAAATAGTTTCTGTTACCTGAATTTGTGCTGTGTGTTAAGTTAAGTGTAATTTTGTTGTCTGCGAAAGTATAGATGGGATTAGGTATACATAATATGATACTATGTAAATGGATAAAGTGTTTTTAAACCCTTTTATAACATTCGATACTCAATCTCACATGTAGTATTAGTATACGCATATTTATTTTGTTACAGAGTATTATAGTCTGTTTGTTTGAGTATTGTGTTACATTTGGCTGTTGTTACTGCACTTCACATTTCGGTGAGCTTTATTTCCTATTGTGTTTCTACATGCATTTCCCAAGCTAAATATACAGTTGCTTTGCTTTTGCTTGCTTGGTTGCTTTGATGCCTAAGAATTGCGATTATATATATTAGCATGCATACATACATTCATATAGAAGATATCTCGATTGAAGTGTAAGTGTAATGTAATATACACCAACCTTATTGCCTTGGTTTGCTTTGGCTGTGAACAAAATAGTTTCCCTGTATTTATTGGGTTTGGTAGGGGTAGCCAAGTCAAGCTACGTCAAGATTTACATTACCTACAGTCTACAGTACACTGCAATACAGGTTTGACTAAACTAAACTGTCTGAGGTAACAATATTATGGTGTAAGGCACATAATATTCGGGATAAATTTCCCGATGGCGTGAGTGAAAACAGACCTATAACTCTAGCCAACCCAAACCAGGAACAATGCATGTGCTGTAGTCAATTTCAATATCAAAATGTTAAAATCTTTTCCAACAGGTACAGAAAAAGAACTCCTACAATTAATTAAGGTGTTTTCGTTATCCATAAAATGATAATACGAGATATCAATTAATAAACGTAATTATTTTCTTTACTAAACAAATTGAATTAGTTTGGAATATATTTGCATATCAAAAATATCGTATGAATGATTAACTTGCGAAAGATTTTAAGGGTAGTTCAAAGACCCATGTTAAGTGTACCTTAAAAATGCTTTGCCACAAATGTTTTTCCGTAATTTTTCAAAAAATTGTGAGACAATATTCAGAAATATTCATTTTTTCACATATTTAAAAAGATAATAATATGCTAAGCATGTTTGAACGTTTTGATAACCTAAATGCTTATTTAATTATTGATACGACCATTAGATCGAATTTACCTACAACATGTGTATGTATCATGATATGATTGGTTTAGTGGTTATATAGTTGACTATACTAAAGAATGAAATAATAATAGAGAATTGACTGCTAATAGACTGCGGTTTGCGGGCGTTTACCGACCGTGAGTTGAATAGTAGCACTAGCACTCACTATCGTATCTTTTCTATGAATTCTATGTGTATTATATTTATTATGACTGTTTTCGCTCCACTATGCACTATATTTACTTATATAGTCGAATTAGAAAATACAGATTGTGTGTTAGTGTTAGTGCTAAGCGAACTGTTAACTTTATAATAGTGTTTACCTAAACTAAAATACAACAGGCCAATATATGTATATGTACAGAGATCGACAAGTAGAATGGAGAAATATTTGAAATGAAGAGAAAGGACTAAGTTGGCAATAAAGTTGAGGTTTGTACTTGTATTGTATTGTAGGTAATGGTAATGTGGTTCGTTCGTTGGTGTGTTTTCTATATCGTGTCAACCAGTCAACTCAAATTACATCCAGTTTAGACCAGTTTGGTTCTTTGGAAAGAAAATAACTTTACAGAGCTAAAATTAAGAAATATACATACATACTGCTAGGACTATAAATAAGAAACGGATTTTGACGATTGTGAAACTATACGAACGTCAATATTTTAGACTAGACTAGAAATGTCAAATGCTATTCATGTCAGTTTCATGTACAGTTTAAGGTCCTTTCATTTACAAACCTAAGCACATTATGTACATGTAATTCTTGGTGAATTTAAGCAGTACTATGCAAAGTTGTACTGAATATTGTAGTGTTTTAGCTGTAATTGTGATTATGATGTGAAAGACAGAAGACAGCCTTGAGGCATCTTATCAATCTATGTATTAATATATGAATATTAATTTAGTCCCAATTACCGTTTACACTTCAATATTAAAGGAGGACCTTTAGGTATGTAGTAGGGCAGAATTTTGGAAAGTTAATCTATTGTAGATTGGATTATAATTTTAACAAAATCTCGTATTTATACAGAGACGTTGGTTTATTATCTTTTATTTTTTCTTTAACAATATTTTGTAACAGGTTAGTAATTATTTAACTAGACTACATATTTTACCTTCTGCAGATACATTTACTATGTATGGACCTGTTGTGACCATAAATTATTCTACTTTTCTCTCCGTTTCTAAGCTTAATACATTTTTTTCAAATATAAATGGTTAATAGCTGTAAAGTGCTAGAAAATTGACATACTACTATTTGTTATGTTGAGGAAATATTAAGAATGTGTGTCTAATTGTTAGTGCACATAAATTGGTATGTCATCCTGTTTAAAAGATGAAAGCCCAAAGTAACTTTTCAGTGAGGATTGTGAGAATTCTATTGTAAGTATGGTATAATGTGAAATGATAAGAAACATGACTAATTTGTAGACCTACGAGATTTGTTCGCCGTACTTCTTATAGTTACGTTGCAAATACTGCAGTTTTTCTATAAACTTAATTGATATGCGTGTCTTTGAGGGACTACAAGTAAGATGTGAACCAAAATCTTTATAGGATAACACAGTCAAACTAAATCAAACATTATTTTTGCATAGTTAGGTACAAAGTATGCGTAACTCGTTATATAGAGCAGTTTTATTACCCAAATAATGTGATTTCTTTGTATAGATAGGTACTTTTCTGTATTTTATTTCTATGCATGCGATTACTACAGTCAGAAACTGCTTTTGTAGTGTATAATTTGTATGATAACAAAATCCCTTACGCACGTGTCCAGGAAATATTTATCTTGACGAAATTGTCTACCTAATTACGACCGTTATTGGTCATACTGTGTAATCATTGTATGGAATTTTAAGAAAGTCGCCCTGTATATATACTACCCGCAAGTGTAAGCTTACACCAATCAGATTTTAGGATTATAGCCAAATATTGTATAATAATACAAATGCCATACGTGCTTTGGAGCCATACGTATATTAGGATCAAAGTTTTTGCCGTATTTGCACAAACTTTCAAATAAAGGTAGGCGAATTAGTGCAGGTAAATATTATTTCCATGCTTAAACGGCACCTTAATAGCTTATATATTGCTGGATATCAAATTTTTCTGTTTATGAAAATATATTTGTTTATTGCTTCATAACAAAACATTTTTGTTTGGAAAATTCAGCTTGGCTTTGGTTAATAATTGTAAGTAGTAGTAAAATGTCATGACGTAATGTGTGTACATTAGAAGGTAAATAACCCTTCATTGTTTGTCTATAGCTAATACCCTTTGTAATTTGGTGTCAAAAGTGAAACTGACGAAAACGCTTATAAATATTGTTGAATATTATCCTAAAGGTACAGACAATTTACAATTGTAGCTATACCGTCTGCCTTTCATTGTTGATTAGGCTTAAATGAATTTTTCATCTGGTTATGCTATACATACACAGTCTCTGTTCATCCGATTTTATTTGTTGACTGTTGTGTTTGTAACTGTTCTGGTTTAGATTGGCTTGACTTGATTTGATTTGCAAATAACTGTATCCTGAACATTTACATAACCTATTACTTAATATACTTACCATGTGAGTATATCTTTAGCTTGGGCTATGTTTATTTAAATGGACATATTTTTATTGTTCGTATATTCACCTTGCTTCCTTATTTTAGGGTTTAACGAAAAGGGTATTTGATACATGTATTTGTGTACTATTATCGTGCTTGCTTATCGTTATGAGATATATATTTATAAATGTAAATCCTAATGGCATATATCATTGTCCCTGAAGTAGTCGTATATCTAATCAGCTCGTAAATTCAAATATTTCTGCTCCACTGTCATTTTCCTTTCTACAGACTTTCTCTCCACTATTTTCTTTCACTATCACCTTATTTTTAGTTTTGTATAAGTATGCTTATGCACCACATGCTTGCTGCAAAATGCGAAACTGACTGTAATGTTATGTTTATGTTGTGGGGATAGTTATTGTTTAATTTTACACGTTTATCAATATGTGTATGCATTAGTTTATAAAAAAATTACTGAGTACATAATATTTAAAAATAATTTACAATATATGAGACAGGTGAGATACTGATTAGAAGTAATAATGAGACTTTGGGGTACAAAAATTACTATTATTAACAAAACTTGCTCATAAAATGAATATTGTAGGCTATGAATAGAACGATTAACTAGAATCTGCATTTTACCAGCTTATTAGTGTTGCAAGGTTAATCTTATGTCTGATTGTGAGTTTATTTCATTAGCTTACTCATCTATGTACCATGTAGTAAATGCAAAATGATTCGGCAACTGCAAAAGTAGCATATTCAAAATCTTAAAATTTTATTATTGCGTTTAACACCATTTTCGTATATTTATTGGTGAAAACAGATTTAATTCATAGATTTGTAGGTAATCTTCTTCATTGACCTCGAAGCAGAACTACCTTATAAGCTTACAGGCAATTCATTTGTACATATACTAGGTAAAAAAATGTAGTAATGAATAATACTCTTCCTTGTGTGCAACAAATGTTCAAAATATAGATATTTTTACAAATACACTTCCAATATACAAAGAATAACATTTTAACTTTGTAATCTTAAAACTGATTCACCAGTTTCGTATATTCTATAAGCAAAAACAATTCCAACAGAAGATTTTCGGAGTAGTATATGTTTTTATGAAGCATTTAGCAATCCTGTCAATTCTAATAATAGATTCAAAGCCTTTAGTATGACGATTTGTTTCGAGTAATTCGTATTTGTCTCATGAACTTTTTTTAACTCACAGTATCGAAAAACTTGAACTGAATAATTTTTGTAGTGTATAGGTAAATAATGGCGCCGGTATGTTAGATTTAGTAAATGCCATTTAAAGAGTTAGTAAGTATATGTAGGTCATCTAATCGGAATTCCTTTTAGTTAATTTCTGATAATGATATTTTGTAACAAAATGTTTTCAGTAGTGCCTTGTAAGCTTTTTTTGAATGTGCCTCACGCGAATCCAATTCAATGCTTATATTGAATATATTAAATTATATTCCTACGCTTATCCCTTTACGTATGTTATGCTGAATAAAACCAGAAAAATTACTTCCACTTCATGTATACAGATATATCACTGGCTTAATTGAAATCGCTTTCTTATTTTGTATAGACAGTTGTGCATTAGTTAATTGCATAATATTTAATTTAACTTTGTTGTATTGTATTATACACCAAACAGCAGTCTATGCAAAATGTGCATTGCTTATCCTTTACATTTAGTATATTTATAATCGAAGGGTTAAGTTTACGTGTACTGTACTGTATAAGTTAAGCTAAGAATAAGTACTTGGTTTGGTGTGTGTTAGTGTGGTGTGGTTGCTATTATATTGCTTTCGGCTTGTCATAGTGTATTATGTTGAGAGTTAAATTAAGCTACTACAGTACAATACACACAACTACTTACGTAATGTTGAATGCAAGTTTAATTAAAAGATTTGAACTGTAACATATACATTTAGTTTGAGTTGATAGGGGGAGATTATAATGTATTTTTGTGTATAGTGCCATGCATATATACTCCAGTTCCTACAATCCTACCCGACAAGACCAGGAAAAGTAACGAACGTAAGCTTTGCTTTATTTTATTCTGCTGCTATGCTACTATTTAGATGAATATCATGTCATGTCATGGATACGGGTATATCCAGAGTCGGACGAAATCCAAATTCAACGCAACCCTACATTTATACATTTAAAGTATACATAGGTATACATGGCTACTATGTATGTATGTAGCTAGAAAGGAAAAGGAAAGGCATGGAAAAACCAACTGCCGCATTGTCTTTCATTTCAGTCAGTGTGCATGCAGTACAGGTACTCTAGCCCTCTAAGCCAAATCATATAGCCATTTTATATACAACTTTCTCCCTATTCTTAGTATTACACCATTTCTCTATCTTATATCTAAGTATATTGCTCCTGAGCTATAATTTTGCTTTCTCCGCTATATATTGTCTATATAAGCATAAGTTCTGAGTTTAGCTATTTGTTTATATGCTTTATACCGTACTCGCCTATAATATATGAGCACAGTGCAATGTTTTCTGTTCTGTCGCTATGAAAGACACGCGAAAAGCGAGTCCCGTCAGTTGGCAAAGCAAAAGCAAGCCAACAGCTAACCTAAGTTGGTATATACAGATATGTAGGATACTGTAGCATAAGAGACACACAAAATATCTACTGAGAACTATTTAGGGAAGTAGACACATTTTATGTACTTAGTTAGGTACTACTTACGCTAGCTATTACATCCTTTACGAATTATGTACAGGGTTACACACAAGTTTTTCACACATCTATGTATACATAGTAGGTAGAATATTAAGTATATGTTCGCACAATATAATTTCCAGTGTATAATTGTAGGAACTACAGTAGGAGAGGAAAAGTAATATGTGAGCTAAGAAAAATGTAGATTTTTTTTTAAGAATCCTAAATTGTGACTACTCGTAAATGATTTTTCATATATTTACAATTTCTATATGCACGTAGTAAACAGGTACTCTTAGTTTTATGACTTATATTTTAGGGCAGCACAGAAAAAGCTCGCATAATTCCAAGCGTAGCGACACGAGTTTAAGGCAATGAAACTGGAAACTTATGGCAATGTCTTAAATGACAAATCTCTAAAGCTCTGTTACTTATTACCTTTAAATTTTCAAGAAATTGCTGAAAATTCTGACATAATTATTAAATGTAAATGTTTACAGTTTATTAGAATGAAAAGCCGACGATGATGTTCTGTCACTCTAAAAGATATTTGTATTCAAGTACAATAGTATGTTAGGTTGTATTCGTATACTGATGGGCACCGTTACAATATTATTAGATTTCTCTAAGGAAATGCATAATAATAGAAATTATTTTTTAAAAATTATTTTCATGAGAAGAAAATGAATGTGTGTATAATCTGCCTAAATATTTTATGCTTACGTTACCATATGATATATAGGTATACATTGTAATATGAATTTAATAGATAAACAGTAAACACATACAGTAGTTGTTATGAAATATGCTGGTAGGATATTAATGTGAATGTTAACATCTCCTGCGCTCACCTACAGAGTTGATGGTTAAGTTCGTTAAAGTAGGAAATAGGAATGAAATCCAAAATTTGAGAGAATAATAATACATAGGATCGAGTAGAGAAGAGAAGCGTGAGCTGTAGAGTGTAAAGTCTGTTCTGTTGAAGTAATAGTGAAAAGAGAAGAGAAAGCAGTTAGGGAAAGGACATATTATGTATATAGTAGTAGAGAGGAAAGAAAGGCTAAGAATAATCCCATGCAGGTAAGCTAAAGCTCCGCTTATTGCAGCTACATGCTCGTTTTTCGACATTATTTTCTGTTCTTTATCTGTGCCATCAATCGTAAAAAGCTTGAGTGACCTCTGCTCTGCCTTGCCTATTCCCACTCGCTTCCCCCACGTCAACTCCACTTAATTCTCATGTGTACTCTACATACACTCACTCTACTCTCTCTTCTTTCTATGTACATATGTACACTACACATACCTACTAGTATGTATACAAGTCGTAGTCAGGAAAACATTTCTTAGTAAATAGACAGTAACAATATTTACATACAAAAGTTGTTAAGAAAGAAAGATTTCTGTCTCTGATTTGATTTACGTATATTATTTTAGATTTGTGTTCAAAATTGCTTGACAAATCATGCATAATTTTATTTTATTTGACATTTTCCTCATTTACTAATATTTTATGACTAAATTATTGGATTTTACAGTTTTATCATTATTTAAAGAAACTTGATGCTGACCATAGCGTAACCTATAGACATTTTTGTTATTTATAATTTATGTTTGATTCGTTTAATTGTGCGATTGTTAAATCAACGTAACCATATATCTTTAAAAATGCATAAAATCATTTGAAGAGCAAAAATATAATTTATTAACACCATTATATTTTTTGCTTGTTCTTATTTAATTCCAGCATACTAGTATTACTATATACTACAGATCCGTAAAGTTTCACCAGGTTTATATAAAAGTTAGTTATCGTTTTAAGGATTGTTAATAACTGCCGTTAATTTTAATATTTTTGAATGCTTCTTCTGGTTAATTGGTGTTTTTGTCTAGGACATAGATACACACACTCTCTTACAACATTTGCAATCCACATATCAGTACAATACAACATTTAGTAATGTGATGTGTTGTATTTGTATGTAACAAAGTATACAGCACCTAAATACTTATAGGGAAATGCCTATTCTAACTGTTAACTGTTAGTTAGCTTGCTTTGGTTATATATTTATGTAGTACATAGTATAGTATGTCTGTTTGCATGTGGAATGTAATTGTAGAATATGCATGTCTCCAATCCAATCCAGTCCACTATTGTAATGTAAAATATAAGAATAAGGGAACTAAACTGGACTGGGTGGTTGTATTGTGTATATAGTTAGTTTAGCATTTACATTTACCTCTGCTGTTATGTTATGTTGTGTTTCGTTCGGCTGGTTCTGGTTCTCTTCTCTGTCTCGCCCGCTCACACATTTATATTTTGAAGCTATAATTCACTCACTGCATGGACACGATAAGTTGCTTACTTTCTCGCTGATTATCGCTTGCTATTCCTCGGATCCAACTACTTTCTACTTCCTATGTATTTCTACAAGCTTTAAAATACTGCGGTCCTCTGCTGTGTCGCTTTCCCCTCCTTTCTCCTCAATTTTCACCATTATATAGTATATAAATACTAACTAAGCATTATGCATGAACATTATAGTTATAGTTATACATTTCCTATATGTACCATTTACCATTTACACCAACTTTCATGTTTAAACATATTAGCTATGCTTTTTCGGTTTACAGTTTACATAAATATTTGTCCTATGTATAATATAACGTGTTTGCTGCTAAATAATATACATAATATGGTATACTATAGGTACACAGACCTAATAATGTACAGAATTAGTATTCTAAATACTTATTAGGTGTGTGTGTGTAGGTTGCAGACTAAATATGTGTTGGTTTCATTTTTTATCTCGTTTATTATTGTATGTGTTGAGTTGCGAAGCATGTGCCTATTTACTTTTCTACACTTTAATAAGCTAATGCCATTTATTTTTGTAGGTACTACGTTATATACGTTATTAGTAGTACTATTTGTATATTAGGTATGTGATTAAGGGCATAATACGTCCATTTCGCTTTTCCGTATAATAAATGCGTTGCTGTTGCTGATTCGATTCTAGGAATTTTGTCTACTCTTTTATTGAGTATTTACATGTTAACTAGGCTTTTGTCGCCATTGTGCAGATGTTCAGCTTTAAATTTCATGCTATATGGTTGATTTCGCTTGGTTTTGTTAGGGTTCGCCGCATAATTTGTATTGTAGTGTATAAAAGCAGTGCTTATTTTATATATTAATGATTCAGTATCGGTAACTTGCTGTTGCTTATATTATATCTGTAGAGTGCCTATTTCGGTCCTGCTTAAATGTAAAAACTATTTAATCACTTCTTCGGATTTAATTATCACTTATTTATTTTTGGTAGTAAATTAATATTCCAGTGCAATGAGATATATAGGTATATCCTGCAAATGTGTGTGTACTGGTTAAGAAAATGTGATGGAAATAATTGTGTAGAATATAATTGTACTATATAATAAATTATAAGGTTAATTAAATGTATTCAGATATATAATTACAATTGGAATGGGTACATATTAACATATAGGTAACAACTAAATTAAGTGCTTTGTAAAAATAATACGTTAAAAAATTATCACTTAGTAAAGCTATGAATGCAAATGTTCACAATTTAGATTTAAGATGCATAATGCAATTTCAAAATAATTGAATGATATAAATATTACTGAACACTAATTGCTTTACAGCTCATATCCCATTTCATCGTCATTTAGATTGAAAATGAAGATTTGTCAATCACGGTGACAGTGAGCGAGCTACTGGCTATGGAGCTTCAGCTCCCATACCAAAATCCTCAGATCTTCCTAAATAGTATCACAAATCACAATTACTGTTTAAATATTGTAGTTTAGAAAAGCTTAATCATTGCACAATGTGAACACAAAATATTTTACTGCAAATCCTCCTGTTGCTTACAATTTGCTTAAAATTGTATCCAATTAAAAAGCAAAGAGAGAAAGTGGAGCGGGGCATAAGCGCTTTAGCGCAAAAGCAAAAAGCTTTTTGCATGAGAACCTATTTAAGTAATTGCATGATTTAGTTAATAAAATGTTGAAAAATGTGATCTAATATATTTTTGTGGTGTGATTCCCGTCATTTAGAAGTTGGAGGCGGACGAAGATGATGAGTATTTGAACTCGGAGTGGGCCGACAGTGAGTCATTGAGGAGATCCTTCCAAGGGCTCAGCAACATCTCCTGGAAGCCCAAGTAGAGAACTCTGAAGCAATCCTGCCTACCTATCTTTGCCTCTTTCTGCTATGTACTTATAAACTTATACTTGATATTACTACTTATGTACTGTATTATGGTATTACGATTATTATCTAATGTATTGTATCTCTTGTATAATCAATTTCTACCAAAAACCAAGCAAACTTACATAAAGAACCGACGATAACGATAACGTAACGCTAAAACAGTTAAACAATTACAATATACAATACACTAAATTAAATACTGTTATGGCAAACTGACTGGACTCGACTGTTGACGTTGACTGTCTTGTCCTGTCATCTTATGCCAGGCCACTACTATAATTATGTATCTGTAAAATATCTTTGTAATCACATTATTATTGTTATTTTACTTATTGTCTACTGTCTACTGTCATGTACCTAGCTTTTAAGCACACATACAAAAACATACATAATACCTTTACGAACGACGACATAATATTTAATATTCGATTGTACTTGTTCTTACTGTTCTTACTTAACTAATTATTCCAAGTATGTATTATGGTATTTACCTACCTGACCTACTTATGTATTTAGTAAAAATATGATGCGTAACAATTGTATTGTAAATCTTTTCAAATCTAAAGTCTTGCCCGAAATTTATATTTACATTTTACATTGTTAATATTGTGAGTGTGACTTGACTTTCTGTCAAAGTCAAGATAATCACTCTACAACCATAAATACTTAATTTCTTTATACATTTTTAATTACTTGTGTATACAATTAGCTATTGTCATATTATATGTATGTACGTACACAATAACTAACTAAAACTCGTCTAAATCGTCGCAAAAGAAGAAATCGTCACGTCAAGTCACGTCACTCGTCTAATCTCCTACCTAATCCGCTCCGTTCTGATCTGCTCTGCATTCCTATCCTGCCTGTCCTGTAATGTACTGTCCTCACGTCACAATTCAAACATTTCTATGAAATCTAACTTTTTCTTAACTTAAATATTTATGAATTAATTATCGTTAATACATTTACTATTTACAAGATGCGAAGCTGAATACTGTAATTGAAAATTGAATATTGAATATTGAAGCCATTACCATACCATGCCAGAGGCCAGCTATATAAATACAATATGTAGTCGGTCTACTATACTAAACTACGTAAACATGCAACCACATACATAAACCATTTGAATGTCTATCTAAAAGTTAAAATTATTATTGTAAAAAATATTATACGTACCTAAATAGTACATTTTGTGCTACATATTTGAGAATTTGCCAAGGGAGCTGCTGTATTTGTATTTGTATTCGTATGACATTAGTGAGCTGAGCTGAATTTGTATTTGTATATTGTATATTGTATGTAATATGTAATGTACAGCTATTTCTGTGGATTGGATTGTCATTTGTAATCTGTATTTATGGCATCTATTTATACACGTACATGCTATATTGCTACCCGAAACTGAAACCAAACCCCAAACCAATCCGCAATGCAATATCCCGATATTTATTATTACTTTTATGCAAATCCTATCAAAAACACATAATTACAGTACAGTACAATTACTACACAGACAATTACACACCTGTATTATTATTTATATGGTTTAGAGAATTAAATTCAGATTTTACAATAGACACAATAACTATGTATATAAGAAGTAATTACCACGCAAAGGACACTTTAACCGTAAACCATATACCATACCACGCCTTGTTAAGTATCTACTAATGTACTTATACATATATTAGCAATATTACATAAATATATTAGAGTGTTTATACTTTAATGTCCCGAAAAAGACAATTTCGTATATAATTTAATTTTTTATTGTATTGTATTTGTATTGTATGCGAAAGTTGTTACATATAATAGCTACAAACCTACCTTTAGCTAATTAATCAATGTAAATAGTTAAATTATTACATACATACATAAATACATACCTAACTGATATTACATACAGTCAAAGTTACAAGTTAATTAAATTTTGAAATGCTTAGAGAACATACTTACCTTTACATTACATAACATGAACACAATGACATGTATTTGTAATCTGTATTTCTATGTATGGTATTTAAATTTAGATTTTAATTGTACTTCAATTCAATATATTCAATTCACCAGTACAAATAGTAGCTAAACTATTACTTCATATTATACAATACATACATAATAAGTTTACTACTGTACTTGTGCTAGCAATACCCATACCATACATACTACAACTACAATTACAATACAATACATACCTTTCGACAATTGTCTATTTTCTATTGAACATATAACGTAACATGAATAATACATAACAATATGACTATTACGGTATAAGGAGGGATGATTATCTACAGCCTTCCTTTACTAATTACATTAAATTAGCTACATTACATACATAACTAACTATATAAATTAATTAATCTACTGTTACTGTACAGCCTCAACCGCAGCCTGCCATGCCAATTCCTAATTTCATTATTACAAATTCATAATTTAATTACTTACTTAACGAATTTCGAATAACAACGTTTTTCCAGCTAATCTTAATGTTACACAAACCGGACCCATCAATTAATCATAAATTAAACCAAAATAAACAACATCTGAACATAAATACATACTACACTACAATCGAAAACAATATTAGCATCTGAAGAACTCAAAACTCAAAGTCAAAAAAGGATAACAACTAAAATACCAAATTCATCTCTGTGTCCATCAAGAAAAATAAAAATCCGATTTTTCTATCCAGAAACACATGAAACATGAAAATTTCAAAAGGAGTGATCTAGTTTTCGCAAATTATATCCGAAAAAGATCCGAACAGGACCAAGGCAAGGACTGGTTTGGTTTGGTCTGGAGAGAAATCTAAGAAATAGTTAGAACTATTTGTACCATACCATTTACCATACCTATAAAAATCAAATTCAACAACGAACAAGAAGAGCATACGTAAATACATAGCAAAAGGAGGTAAAGCGAAGCGAGCGCAAAATACTTATATACTTATAAAGAATCTTGCTTATTAAATTAGTTATTAATTATAAATTATACTTCAAACATTATATTACATACTCACGTCCCGTCAATCCAAAAATCAAAAGTCAAATCCAAAATCAAGTCAAAGTCAAAGTCAACGCAATTCAAATCCAAAAGTGAAACCTCAATCCAGGATTACATCACTATCACTAACGAACCACTTACGACACACGAACCAAAATCGGGGGGAAAGGAAAGCCAGGCAGAAATGGAGAGCATATAAAATACATAGAAGAGTTTAAAAGCACACCAATACCAATAAATAGCAAAATACCAATCCAATAGTCCAGCCGTACTACCAAAAACCAATTAAAGCAACTGTACTCGTCTCTACTGTATCTTAAATCCTATGATACTGTAGTTAACGGTACTACGTACATAATTAAACATTACATATTAAATTACTTACATTATTCACTGATCTGATTTACTTATTACTCGTCTCGTCTGTCTGTCTGTCTCTATACATTATACATTTTTACAATTACAATTTACATTACGCCATCATCTCATTCATCATTCCTATGTAATTCGCAACCCAATACAGTGCAATGCAACGCAACGCAATACTACTATATACAATATGGAATACATATTATTATTACATACATTACCTACATATAAACAAACAAAAAAACAGACAAACCTTACAACCTTACTAAAACTATACTCACCCTGACATACTTACATTACATTTACCATTTACGATTTACATACAAACTAAACCCCAATACAGTCATACAGTAGCAAGCAGCTATACAATACACGAATATTATATACATTTTACCTAAAACTTTAGCTAAACTGACGACCTGAACTATAAACTGACCTGATATACTTAATTATTTATGTATTATAGATTTATTATGACCCACGGACAAATTTATTTTATCTGTACATACTATACACATGGACTTCTATCGAAATCCCGAAAATGTCAAAAGAAAGTCAAACAATCCCATGGCCAGGACCAGGCCCAGGCCAAGAGAAATATGGAGAAAGAATCAACAGAAAAGTTAACAATAAGTCAAGACAACGATTAATTTACAATCCTAGCTTTTAATATAATACATATACATATAATATAATAGCTAATGAACCAAATCCTTAGAAAGATCTATAAACTGTATTCATCTTCCGTGATTCTATGTGGGGAGGGGGCATTGGACTGGACGACTCCTTTTTGACTATTAATATTGCTAGGGACTGACCTTGAATTGAGCTCGGGAAAGCAAAAGCAACAAGAAAATTCATCGGCTGGAAAATTGGGACAATTAATTTCCGTCACCCTCTGTAAGGCGTATGACGAAAAATATAGCTAAAACTAGAAAATAAAAATACATTGCAATTTTCCCCTTCATTAGCAAAGCAAAATAAAAGATATTTAACATAAATCCTCAAAAAAGCAAGAAAATTGCCACAAACCAGAGAAATCCAAGGAGAAAGTTTTTTCACCTGCTATAGCTATACAGAAAATAATACGATACAAGAAGGCAGCCGACGACGTGACACTAAAAATCAAAAATCGACACCGACACCCCGAGAATTCTTGGAAAGACTCGAGAAATAATTGGAATTCAAATTCAAACTTCAAATTTCAAATTTCAAATGAAAAAATAACATTGACAAGAACCTGCACAAAAAAAGGATGAAATTATCAATGAATGAAAATCAAAACCTTGCTGAATAATTAAATAGAAGTCATGACAGGACTCCAAGACAAAGACATAACTAACTAACTAACTACTAACTACCTACATACATAAATACCCAACTAACTGCAATTGCATCTTGATCAACCCACCTACGCAATACTTACGCAACGCTGAGATAAAGAATGATTATACTTAAATACTTATTATGTATCTAGCTGTAGTATTTAGAATTCTAGTTGGATTAGATAAAAATAATTACTATAATTATTGATTACTTATTATACATACATACATATACATAAATACAATATAAAAAACAAGAAAGAAAGAGTCAAATCAAATCGAAAAATCGAATCAAAGGATTTCAAGATGATATAAATGATTCGCCTGGGAATTCCTCTGAAGCTCTACCAAATACCATACCATATTGTAATCTATAAAAAATACTACCAAGCCATGCCATTTTATATACAGAAAACAGAATACGTACGATAATAGTTAATTACTTAAATTTAATTAAATACATACATACATACATACAACTTAGGAAGATTTCTTTACATACAATAACCATAACCATAACCATAACCATAAACCAACATACAACCATACCATACCATATTATATAATATTATTACATTATAATAGAATTGTAGTAATTATTATACTTATTACTTATACTGAATACCAACAGTTTGTGCACAACTATCAAATTAATTATCTAAATACATACTGTACTTACATTACCATTATATTACATACTACAATCTAAACAAACAAAATAATATCTACGTACATGATGATGATGATAATATAATATGATAGCGCATTGTTGTATTGTATTATTAGTACATCCATAAATAACTCAAAAACTTGTAAACTTTTTTAGATTCTTAAACAATGACGACATGATATGATGACAGTTGCCTTTGATTTAAATTTCAATTAAAAAATCTTAATTTCTCCCAATTTCGGATACAAAAGCCCTTTTTCAATTACAAATCCAGTTGACAAAGACCAGCGACATAGCGACGCGATGAATTTTTGTTACTGCCTTGAATAATGAATATTGCAAGTTAAAAAATATTTAAATATTTATCCTCCCCTGGCCTGGCCTGAAATCTTGATGTTAATACATACATACATAATGAATAATAATAATCTCTCCTCTACTGTCCTGTCCTGCTCCTGTCCTTGTCCTGCCTGCCTGTCATGTCAAATAATGTCAGTCAGTCAGAATTGAAAATCGGATCAAAAGCAAAAGCAAAATCAAAATCAAAATCAAGTTCTAACTTTTCAACCAAATTTTTTCGTTACAGTTTTTCATAAATAGCAAATCTAAAAATACTAAACCGCTGATGTTAAAAAATGATCTGATATTAAATTAAAAAATTACATACTATATTATTATGTACAATAGAATAGTAGTATGTAGTATGAAAAATGCGAAGCAAAAGAGTACAGTACAGTACAGTACAGTAGAAGGGAAAAATCTACTTACTTACAATACGCTGCTCTACAATTAATTATTACCGTACCGTAAAATCACAATATGTATCACATCATAAAAACATTATTACATACAATAGATTAGTTATTATATACAATTAGACAATGTACATAGAGCTGCCTGTTCTCGCCTGAATTAAATAAATCGCCATACGTACATATTTACATAAAAAATACACAAATACACACAAAATATCCAAATATTCCATTACCAGTACCAAAATATTGCTTTTTTGACGCAATTTGGTAGCGGTAGTGTGTTTATTCAGATATTTATTATTCAATTTACATTTACAAACACACAATCCATTATACACAAGCCCATTACATACACAGCAACACCAACCATAACATAACACATCAACAGAAATAAATAATGACAAAACAAACGCTACGCTCCGCTCATCTCATCTGATCTGAAATTGTACTAATTAACATACATACATAACTAACTGAACTACTGATATGCTATAATCTACTAAACTACTTATGTACTATACATAAATAACTACAATACAATACAATACCGATACAATACTACAATGAATATGAATGCTAACTAAAATACGTGCGTCTACGCTATAATACGCTCATAACATAACATTTTAACATGAACATTTATGAGTCGTAACGATTGGTACGTAAACGCCTACGTATAAACGTAACTAACATATGCTATATACCATACCATAACCATATACCATATAACACAACATAATAATTAATTATTATTACATAAATTACATAAATTACATACAATACATACTATAACCAGTACCATATAACCATACCATAAATAACTAACTAACTAATTAACTAAGTTAATGCTAATAATGACTAATTAACCTATACATATATATAATTAAGATAATTAAGTATGATACTAATTAATTACAAATTACAATACTGTACTGCTGGTATGATGAATTGATGACACGAGAAGAGTCCACAGTAAAAGCATTGTCAAATATTATTTACATTAGCAGCAGAGCATTACTTTACACATAAAGACCCAAAACCTATTCCAGGTTCCAGATATTCCTCTATTAAATACAATATCCTCTTCCCTATTGACAAATACAAACTTAATCCAATTTAAGTAATTTAAGTAATGGCAATTGCAGTATTTTATGTAGATGTCAGTATTTTATGTAGTTTCCTATTTAAGTATTAAGTAGTACATAGCATTTCATCATATCGTGTAAATACTTCAATTATAGTTAGTAAGTAGCATCAGCATAAAATTCATTGAGCTTATAATGCTAGTAACATTAATATTTTGTCATAATATGGTAGTTACTGTACTTAGTCACCTCTAATCAGTAAATATAGTAGTCCCAATTTCAGGTATTTATATAGTATAGGTCCATGCTGGTTAATAGTTATTGTCAGTAATACATGAGTATTTGCGCTAGTATTATTTTCAATTGAAATTATGTATTATTGTGTAATTAATTGCATTCTATAAATGTTTATGATAACTATTTACAAGTAGAGAGTTTGTGTTGATAAATATTTTTCATATTATATAGGTAGAGTGTGCGACGCAACGCCATAATAATATGTCGCGCTTATTGATATTAGTATTTAAATATTTCTATTAGAGTGTTTGCCAAACTAATTTTCAATTTTGTCAAAAATGTGTATTTCTACTGCATAAATAATCTGCAAAAATTTATAAGAAAGTATATAGTGACAAACTACAATTTTTATAAGGATTTTTAACGTTTTTTCTTTCCGAAGCGTAATTATCTGTAGCGCTATTAATTTTTCTCAAATTAATTGATGTAACGTAAATCACAAACTCTCTGTTGTTCACTTCTAGATTGTCGGTGACGTTAACCTTCTTTTGTTATGCTATTTTCTTAAATGATGGCTACCTAGATATTTAAGCCAAACATTAATAGTGAAGTTCAGCAATCTTAAATCATAACAAATTATAACTGTAGTCAAATTAACTAAATGTAGTGTTATTATTGCATGATTTGTAGTGAAAAGTGAAGATTACAACCATTGCAATGGTCAACGGTGAAAGTATATGATTTCTTACGTATTAAGTGATCTTTTTCTCGTCAATTACATAAAGGCCAAAAATACATGCATGTATCGTATCTGTATTTCACTAAATGCATCCCTATTTACTTACAAATATTAGATTTCCGTATTTGATGACAAGTAAACTAAGTTCACCTCATCATTGCATTGTAGCCACTAATACTGTAAAATTAACTTAATATCTATGTGGGTAAATTAGTGTTGTGCTCGTTCGTGGTTTGGTAAGCATATATTAGAGTCTTCGTTTGCCTTCTGAGGTGAGAGGGTGTCGGTCTGGAGCTCTCCGTGGCTTGCTCTTAGTAGAATAGT
>JAQFYC010003768.1:0-19564 GCA_034694165.1 Tomocerus mixtus
TCATATTCCATGAATATTATGGTGAAAGTTAACACATGGGAATTTGTATGGTGGGTGACTTATGCCGGGTACTGTATTATATTAGAACCAAAAACAAGCCAAGTCAAGTCGAGGTGTGCGTTATTTCTCCAGGAAAGTAAAATAAAGAGCGTGGGCATTGGAAACTGCGGCTATTGAATACACACGTGGATTCCTGTCGATATCTATTATGCGTAAAGTGTGATAAAATGCCTTTTAGCTAACGTTAGTTTACTTCCCTATATGAATTTACGCTTCTTGTCTTCTCTACTACTTACTAGCACGTGTGTGGCATGGCAGTTTCAGTGAAAACAGACCATAATACAAATAATATGTTACGTGCGTATAGAAACATTCATATACTTATTGCGTAGCTGTAGGTATCACAATCCTAAAGTAAATTGTATACATATAAGGCAACTCAATGTAAATCATGTCGTTGTCCTTCTTGGATAATGCATGGATAGCTTTAAAAATACAATGTATTTTTACCTACCCATAAATTGTTCTACCATTTGCATTAAACTTGAAAGTGTTTCCTTTTTTACTGTTTCTAGTCTACATAAACGTGAAAGGATATTTTTATAGAGAGAACGTTAGGGCGTAGAACAAGAGCTGGCTTCCGTTGCTTATATTAGATTACATAGTTTTTTCCCAATAGAATCAAAAGAAAATCCAGGGCAGGACATCGTTACAGAAATGACAGAACAGGGAAGACTGGAAGCGATGAATAAAATTGTCTTCTTCTATTTGCCTTTCGCCTAACCAAAATAAAAATGCTGGAAACGTTCCTACCACTAAAGTTGGAATTGTAATGTTATTTAGTGTAGTGCAAAAATTCAAAATATCCAGCACGGAGGCAATGAAAAAGTATAATGGAAAGAATAACAGCCTTGTTTTGTTTTTTGTGAAAACGTCCACTAGGTGGATAAATTTAGAAATATACAAATAAAATAAAAGTTGTAGTATTTAGTGCTCTTCTATACTGTTTTTGCATTAATATTCATAATTGTTGTATAAAATAACCGATAAAACTAAGCGAATTGGCATTGATTATTGTGTGCAGTGATGTACCTGTTTGTGGCTACAGTTGCCTCAAAATACAACATTCACTCACTAACTTTTATTATTCGATTTCGAAGATTAATTGTTTTAATGTGACAATAAAATAGGAAAACAACCTGATATGTACTTACTAATATTTCATACAAGTACGTATTAAAAAGTTGTCGTACAAGCTATACGCTTGTCTCAATACTACATACACGAAATTAGTTGGTAGTGTAGCAAAACACATTTAGTAAATACATTCAGTATTTATGGCATAGTAATTCCATCAAGGAATTCTTTATTAACAAAAGTGTGCGATTTTCATTACTGAAGACAAAAAACTATTAACTCACAATCCGATTTAGAATATTATTGCAGTAGAGTAAAAATGGAGCCCCTTTATAAAAGTGATAGCTCTTGATACGCAATTTTCTAATTTCTAAACTATTACGCTATATTCGCAAACAAAACATCAAAAGAAGTTATACTATTATTATGTCTTTCATTATCATAATGTAAAGAGACAGATCAATAGGAAGAACAAGACAGACAGGCAGACGCAACCAGTCAAAGTCAACAGAATTCTATAACCTTATTGTATGTTGTATTATTGTGATGACCACAAAAGGTATATTGACTTGACTTGAGTTTGAGTGAACTGGAACAGAATTGAATAAATTGTACAATGACTCCTGAAACGATAAAAATAAAAGCAGCATTGTCCTTCTATTTATAGTGTGACAGTTTCTTTCATTTCACATTAGTACCTGTCTACTTCTCTTTTTCTATACTATACAACTTATAGTATATACTTCACAATCTATATCTATATCACAGACAAATACCATTAAATTCAATTTAATCAACGTGTCTCATTAAATAATGATCTCTTCTTCTTTTATGGGCTACACTCTATATAAGTATATTTTTTGGGAAGTAAGTATTTATCAGTCTCATCAGTCACTCACTCAGAAATCAAATGGCATTCTAAAATACGTAGACTTTTTAGCATACATATCTAAAAGTCTTTAGTTTATAAGTACAACGGACCGCTAACGGTGCTTATTCTGTAAATGTAGCAGTAGTTACATCTTCCTATTGTTCTTATAAACATTTTGTAGGATTTCCTGTAAAAATATTACTGCAACTAGCTTGCTATTCTTGTTATTGTTTATTTTACGCTTGGCACTCAAAGCTTCAAAACAGTCGAGTAGTTAAACATGAAAAGGTAGGTATTGTAAGTAGGTATTTGTTTTGTTTTTATAAGCCTGCAGAATATTTTGGCGTGATATGTGTCGTAGGCACAGGGTTCACCTAGATTTACACATACGGTTAAGTACACCTGAGTTTTCTTTCAATTTTGTAAGAGGATTAATCAATATGCAATTCTAACTGAAACAGCTTCATGAATTTCATGATATTTTCAGTGATGTATGTTTTTAGCTATTATAATTAGCTTAATTTCACTTATAACAATCCATTTCAACATAATGTTAAGTTAAAGATTACATTCATTAGTGATATTGAGAAGAATTAGGTACCTCCCAAGGTCTGGTGGTTATTTTGTGCCTACGACATAGAGACTAGAGGCACTTTTGTATGAATGGTGCATAGTGGAGTCGATAGATGTGTATATAATGTGTTTTTACTTACCGATGGAGGTTTTGTGTCTAAAAGTGCAGTGTTTATATACTTACATTGATTAAATTGAGTTGATGTTGAATAGAAATAGGCAGCTTTTACTGTTTGAGTTTGAGCTGAGTGACTGTATATTGTATATATGTGTATAGTGCGAGAGGCAAAACCTGATTACTTTGGCTAATGAAATAAAGTGAGAAATAGTGAACTGAGACTGAGATTCAAGTGAAGCCAAGCCAAAGTGGAGAGAGCCTCTAATGTCTAATGGCTTCTTTTTCGCCCATTTACACATTTTCATTTCCATTTCCGTCGACAATCTAATCTTTTGTGAAGGAAAAATAAAGTCAAGTCAAGTAAATTCCATCCCGTTGAGTTTGATGCCTTCCTCCATCACCTTGCCTTAGTTTGGCTTGGATTCCTCTTCTTCACGGGGAATTCAATTGAATTGATTTGAGTTCTCTCTTACTTATTACTTACCTCTGACTTCTGACGCTAGTTAAGTGAGAGTTAGAATCACAATCAGAAGAATCACCTTAACTTAAAATTAAGTTAACGTGACACGGAACGCAACGTTTCTGATCATTTCCCAAAAGGAAATGGGAGCGTTATAGTTATGATTATGATGACTCAACTCTATCATCTGCTCCCAATTGCTTTTCCAATAAATCTCGCCACAAAGTAGCTTGGGATATTGAAATAAAATGATGATTAAGAGCGGAATGATAATAATGCGAAAGGAAGGAGTCAAGGAAAGTTATAAGTAGTTAAGAAAACGCTTTTGAGAAATATAATGATGAGGAGATGATACCTTTTGCTTTTTAGTCTGGGCGGGTGGTGGCTTGTCTAGTTATCTTTGTATTTTCAGTTACTTAGCTCACTGCATACATAGGAATAGCAGTTTAAGTCTTGGTAAGGGAGAGGAAATTATTTTCATTGAATTAAAGGCTCTCTCACTTGAAAAAACTGTTAAACTAACTAGTTGTATGTACGTTGTACGTTGTACGCTGTAATTTAAGTAAGTAGAGATTGAACATTAAAGGAAGGAATGAAGATTCTTATTTTACTTGAGAAGAGATATGCATTTTTATATTGAAAGAGCCTCAAAGGCATTATTGTCACGATATCCCGCAGGTTCATAATCCATTAGAGAAATTCCTGAGTGAGTATGAAAGTCTGAAACTGTGAAAGCCAAGCCAGAGTGAAAGTCTGAACTGAAAGTCAGCATTTTTTCCGTTTTATTGGGTTCTCTGAGGTTTCGGTGTAGTGATGCCATTATGGAGATTACCTTTGAGCCCTACAAATTCAACTACCCTTACTTACTTGGCTCGACTTGACTTTTCTCTTTAAATCACAACCAGTGCAGTGCACTGCTGTACCTATATACTAGTATTATGTATAAGTACACTAACTTAACTCTACAGATAGTTGATAGTTTAGCTTTGCCTTACTCGTCACATCATATCCCTATCCCTGCAAACCTATTATCCTGCTGTCTGCTTGTCTTCTAACATTATTCATATAATAACCTGCCAATCTAAGCCACTAGATCATTTTTCCTGAGAAATTTGTGCAAAAACTACACATTAACGCTATATAACTTCCTATATCTTCTATTATATACATTCCAGAAGCAATTCCCTTAAAAATTTCATCTCGAAACTGTTTTTATAACGCATAAACACAATTACACTCCGTATGAGCGAAGCAATCCTTTCACCAGTATAAACCTCTAATGTTAAAAGGTAATCCTTAAAATAATATCAAGTTTACCTCCTGCCCGCATTTTTAGTGACCTAAGTCTTGGTAGTTAAGTGCAGTGTTAAGATTCTGGGCTTATCAGAATGAGAAACTAAGGGCGATAATTCATTTAATAAGCAATGGAGCAATTTAAATCAATTTTGCTGACTGGACATCCAAAATCCAAACTAAACTGAAGCAGATATACCTACCTTAATGTATTTCTACTTTATACAGTTAATAAATAATAGAACGCAGGGAAAGCTAAAAAAATTGCAATAAATGACAGACCAGGAGATCAGATGGGTAACGAAGAAAGTTGAGAGTTTCCTTTTCTTAAGTACAAAAAGAAGTGATGCATGCAGCCATGGCCATAAGTATAAGCCAAAAAAAGCCACGGAAAATGCAATGCAGTCACTCAAGTCCGGCGTGTATGTACTAATAATATACCAGCAGAAAATGCAATGCCACCGTACAGTCAAATAAGTCAGCCAAGCCACCCTACACAATAAAATAAATGAAATGATGCCAAGGGTAATGCGTACATAGTAGAAAGTCAAGCCAGGCAGTGGAGTTCAGGAAAGGGCATGATGTATAATATAAATTGTGTTGTGTCTGTGAGGGGGAAGAAGGCGAAAGTCAAAGTCAAGACAGTTCTGATGTGATAAGGGAAAAAATAGGAAGAAAGTTTTTATGATGTAACTTATCATGGGGGTGAGTGAGGCAAGGCTAGAAATGGCAAAAGGCATTCCAAAAATAGCTAGAGATGCAATGCAATGTAACAAAATGCACAACGAACTAGTGAAAGTGAATAACAAGGAAAATAGAATGAGAAATTCCGAAAGTTTTACTATCGCATTGTTGGTATGTTATGTTACGTAATGTTATGTAATGTTTACTCTTCGTTTGCTATGTAAAGTGATTGGACATGCATACATATAGCATATCGTCGCTTATGTAATCAAAATGATCAAGGAAGATTTTCTATGAATGAGATACAAAATTTTAAATTGTAATTTAATTAACACAACATTTTACAATGTGCAAAAAGATTAACGCAATATTTTACAATTGACACACTGATTAAATCAATATTGTACACTTGCCAGAATAGCTAACACAACATTTTAAACACGAATTATTAGAACAACATTATTTTCCCCACAAAAAGAATTATTACCAGCGAAGCTGGATATGCTTTCGTAAAGTCCGTCCGTTCGTCCGTCCGTCTGTCTGTCCGTATACAAAATAACGTTTAAAGTATTGGACGGATTTCAACTAAACTTAGCATACATGTTCATTGATATAACAGGACGAATGGCTATGCAAATGGTCCAAATCGGACCACCCCAAGTGGTACAGGGGGTACATCTTGTCAGATAAACTACTCTGTAGCTTTTAAACGGTTCAACATTTTTGAATTGTGTTAACGGATTTCAATTCAAGGATAAATTTTGCTTTCTCACAATGCCCCAACTTATTGGGGAAATGTGAGATTTGACCAAAAACGGACTGTATTATGTGGGGCGCTGTGAGATTCGACGAAAAATGTACCTTCGCTGGTCATTTATAGTGGTTAGTATCCAGTTTATTAAATGTAATATGCAGAACAATTTACGCACTATTTTACTGTAGGCAGATGATTAACAGCATATTTTTGTAAAATACTTGGCACAATATTACACAACATTACACACATTTATAAAGCGAGAATGTTTACGCCATCAAGTACTATTTTGTATATTATTAAATATACTAACCATATTGATGGTAGATTATCAAAATTAATTTGTTGATTTGATTTTTATAGAAAATCCTTAGGTTGACCATTTTGATCATACACGCGACGATATAATAGACAGACAGATAAGCAGATGAGCATTTTCACAGTACTACAATATTTACAGTTACATCCGATAACACCACATCCCATTACACACAAAAACTTTCAATTCTAACTACATAGGTAAATAGAAACATTGGGTGGGTGTCTTCTGTGTTTTGTCTTCCTAATACACAACATAAAATGGTAAATATACTTAAATTCCACATTTACACATGTAGCTACATGTATATACATGTGTGGTGTGCAGATGCATTTTGTTCTTAACATGTGTAATGTTACGGAATAGATTTTCTTGTGTTTTGGGTGAAAGTTGGCTCGTCCTGCCTTCCTATTATACAATTGCATCGACTAATAGAGTAGAACTTGCACTATTTTCCACCTGGGATCCATTTAGTTCTTTTTCCTCTGCCAAAAGGAATCTAGCAGGCTGTAGGAAATGTCATCAGCCAATGTAAATGTGCAGACATTATCCATTTGAAGAACTGTTATGTAATGTTATGCTGTGTTATACATACGTATACTTACACTTCAGTTGACTTTCATTTAAGAAAAGGGGAAAGTAAAAGTGAAAGTAGGTCTTAAAGAAAACATTCACCACACCATGCTACCATGCACCATACCATACCATTACACCTTCCCAGAATATATTTAATTCTGTCTGCACCAGCGGACAGAATTAAATCGGGACTCTTACCAAAAACCACAATTAAGGCGGAATCTTAAAAAATCTGCTAAAATTTTTGTTTTTAAGGGATTTTTTGCATCAATAATTTACATAGTGCCATATAGAAAGAACAATTAGCATTCTTATTTCTGGAAAAAACATATTGCGCAGAAACATTTAGCGGAATTTTTTAGACTGTGTCTCTCTATGTGGTAAGGTACAACTTATAAATCCAAATTATCTGCATAATATACTGTGGAAAAGATGTAGGTGCATGTAAGTATGTATGTTGATAACTATTTCTTATTTCACTTCCTTTTCTAAATGGTTTAAAGTAACTAAATAGTGTAAGTTACGATTCTATTATGTATACTGTACATTAAAACTTTATATAAGGAAATATGTAGTCTCACATTATCTGTATAAGCAATAGTCATCGAAATAAAGTAGAAGAATCTCTCTAAATGGTTGCTGCATACTTGGCATGTAAGTTCAAAAGATAGTTTCAAAGGAATGTTCTCTAATAGAGTTTCTTATATAATGTGGTTTGGTTTGGGTTCTGGAAGTAAGAATGAATGAAATTGAGAACATTATTTTCATATGATATCATCATTATCATGGTTATCTCTAAGAAGGCCATATCTTTCTACTTTTCTGCGTAAATATACTCGTTTCGGAGTTGACTTGACGTAATGGTCTGTATATACGGTAACTGTAGTTATTTAGCATACAGGACAGTACAGCATCAGCATACCTAAGTTAAGTGCTGAGTCCTTAGAGATATTTCTGGAACTCTTACTTAAGTACATATAACCGTTTAACCATTTCCTTCCCCTATTTGACATTTGGAAACTATTTGAGAATGCTTTTAACTTTTAACTACACACTACAGTGTACTACAGTACTGCATATACTTTTGCTTTACTTTACTTAAAATAGAAAACTCTCGAGTGGAGAATTCGGCATTCTTTTCTAAAAGATAAGGAAGAAAAATGCAAATGAACGTTTCTAATGACAGTCGTAGTTTTTTAGTTGCTTTACACTTTAGAATTTAGACAGATGAACTTATTATGACATTTGTTTCAATATCTTTACAGGAGTGAGCGGAGTGCACATCAATGAGCTAAAAGTGCCCGGCCTCGTGAAAAACGGAACACAGGAGAATGTGATTTTAGACTGTGACTATTCCCTTAAAGATAGTGAAAAACAGGGACTTAGTGTCAAATGGTTTTATAACAAAGAACCCCTGCCAGTCTATCAGTGGATTCCTGGACATAAACCCAAAGGCCTTGGGCTCCTAAAGGATCGACTTAATTTGGACTATGTGGCTTCCGAAGATGAGTTCGAGGCTCACAGAGCACTTAGCATAAGAAATCCTACTACCCAACTCTCAGGAGAATGGTCAGTAACAAAATTTTAACAATGAAATCTATAGATAAATATTATGATAGGTAGAAGTGAAGCTTAAACTAGCACCTTAAGAACTTAGGTATATGAAGAGGGCTGCTAAAATAAATCACGGTAAAACAAGTGCAATAATTTTACGTAGCCTTCTAGAAAAAACGCTTTACCGGATGTCAATGAAAACCTTACACGAAAGAAAAGGTTGTAGAAAATTGTCTCATACTTGCTGAAAATTACCCCACTTGTGAGCCCATTTTCAACAACCTTGTGTAAACTTTGTTCTGACAGATTCGGACATTTTTCTAGTTGTGTAAAATAAAAATACTATTTTTGCAACTGCAAATGCAAAACAAAACACAAAAATTATGCCAACTATTTTACAAAACGTTTTTGCATAAGTAATATTAGTACTATTACAGTAATTGAGTGAATAAATTGTCATTAAACCAATTGACAAAAAGCATTTCTCTACTTTCTTGTTTAATTGTCGTCAATTAATGCTTTCTAGTTTTAATCGTCAAAATTCAAGATGGTCATACAAATAATGATTTCATTCCTTTGTATACTAGTAGGTTAGGTATATCTAAACAAGTAAAAATTTCACGTATGAAACCTTAAAAATTATTTTACAATCTTAATTTAATATTATTTGTAACTAAAGATGTAGATACAAAATGTCGAGCAAAAAATGTCGTTTACATTTATATGGAAACTTATTTGTAGTAGTATAAATATCATTATAATTATAATATTAGTTACAAGTATATATATGCATTATATAGCATTATGTATGTTTTAGTTATACTTGTGAGAAAATTCCAGGTTTTCATTACATGTTTACTGTATTGTTGTTTTTTGCTTTAATAGGCTGTGCCGAGTGTCCACTTTCGAAGGAGAAGCTTATAAAATGTCAAGAATGATCGTTTACGGTGAGTCAAATTACTTTTGTTGACATGTCCATTGATTCCGCCTCCCATTTCAGATGAAATGGTTGTTATGTTAGTGATATACCTCTACTGAGCTCTCGCTCGCGCTCCATTCCACACTTCCTTAGATATTAGATCAAATGTCTTTAGTTTCTCTTCACCTTCACTTGGCATCACTTTCGTTATTCTATTCAATTGCGAATTTGGGTCAAGAAAAATGTAGTCTGGTCTGGACAAATTCAGCATTCAAACTGGGCAAAAGCTATAGGAAATAGTAATCTACGTATATTTTCTATGAAATTTTACCTCCTGTGGCATGGGATAGCCTTTGGCTAGAAAATACATCGTGTTATATAGTACAAAATAAAATTTAGAATTTGGAATTGAAGGATTAGGTTTAGGTTTTCGTCTAGACTAAAAGGAGTACCTATGCAATAAAGCAATAGTAATATTATGTACACTATTTCTCAATATATGTTCCCAACGGTTGACTTTAGATAAAGGATGTTAACTGAAGTGAACCCAAAACTGGAGCCACTAAACCAGAAATTGTTAAAAGAATAAAAAGAAATATGAGCTGAACTCTGCTGTCTTGCCCTATTAAACTAAAGTAAATACATAGAGAATAAGAAAAAAACATAAGCTGGCCAGACCAGGACAGTAGGAAGTCTAAACCCATTTCCTACTTTTTCATCTCGGCTTGGCAATGGCAAAGCAAATACAAATACCAATACAACACACTACACTATACCTACATCATCGTGCATAAAATAAAGCAGTAGGAGTCAGGACAGGAGTAGGAGTGTGTAAAAAGTAGGTAAGTACATATGTGATATTATGTGATGTGCAAATATCTGTACTGTAGACTCTGTAGGCTGGAGTTGGAGGTAGGCAGCAGAATTTTCTTCACTTCTTTCTACTATAAACTAAATGTGTGTTCATCTTCTGTTCTATTGGACTTGTGCGTTGCAAACGACATTTTTGTTTGTTGGAAAGTGTCCAAACGAATTTATATTAGAATCTGTTGGCTAATACTTTAGTAAACCTTTGTGTATGTGTCCTAGGCTCACAGAACCACCGAGTAAACACAAATGCAGGGAATACATTCTTAGACAAAGGGATACCACTTTTTTCATTTGATTTCCTTAACGATATCCTATCAATTGAAATCCTCAAAGTTTTGCTCGGTTAAATGATGTACAATACTGTATATCGTACGATAAATTATTTATCGACTAAAATGTGTCGTAAAATATTTCAAAATTCCAAAATGTAGTAAGGAATGGAAACATATAGAATAAAATATAGAAATGCCGTTTAATTTTTTGCAGCTTTTATAATTTACCCTATGTTTAACGAAATATAGGTGTCTTTGAGATCTAATAACCGCTGTTACTATTAAAATAGTTACCGTTTAAGTCCTTGAGAGGCTAATGTTGCTAGTTTTGTAAAATACTATCTGTTAACATTCAAGTTTTAATTAGGAGCTTTATTAGAAAATGATTTGATCACAATTTGATTAAAAATTGGAGAACAAAAATGATTGCAAAAGTGCAATGCAAACCTATATTGTCCAAGGTGGTACTTTGTACTTACGACGTCAATAAAATCTATATCATACTCATATATGTATGTTATTTGCACACTAGAGTGTAAATATATAGTTTGCATTGCTCCAGGCCAGCTTCCTTTACTACAGACATACATAATGTAAACTAGATAGAAGAAGGCGAAAGTCCTCTTGTTTTCTCTACGTCCTAAGTTAGTGTGATGTGAAGTGAAGCGAATGATCCGCAGATCAGAAGCTCATTTTAAGCATACTACAAGGAATACAAGCGAAACTCACTTTCATGCTGTATTTATTCCTTACTCCTTTCCTCTAGAATTGCATACTGCATAGCAAAGCGTAGAATTACACAAGTAAGCATTCCCGGTATGTCTTAATACATTTATGCGCTCTATATACAATTTCCAGTAGTCACATTGCAGATAGATATAAACTAAATAGACTAAATAGATCACATCCACATCAGATGAGCGTACCCCATCACATCGCTTCACAACAGTGCACGTTGCACGCAGTCAAGATTGTAGAGCAGTAGGAAAAATCTAAAATTAGATTAGAATCATATCACTTTAATAGAACGTGGGAATAGCGAATTCTCTTTTAGTGCAGATACATATTTAGTAGATGTACGTATGTATATATACTTCTACTGATTGAGAGAAAAGTCAGTCCAGTGGTACAATAATATTTAGGTCACACTCAAGATTTCTTTTCATTTTTGCATTCAAATCGTATAAAATCTAAATTGAGGGAATGAAAATTTTTATTATTGTTTTTAGTGCCTCTTTCCCGAAATATGTAGATGTTTATTGCAAGATTTTCGAGGATTTTGCAAAAGGCTATAATATAGAATACAAAAAAATAAAAAAGAGGATAATATAATCTACAAATATTAATTTGACAAAATATGAAAAAATCATTTACATTGAGAAGATGAGATCAATTGCTAGTCTAAATATCCAGTCCAGTGTCTACTATGTCATACAATATTCCAAAAAAATTGTCTCAATAAAAAATGTGGAATATTCCAAAACTGTCTCAATAAAAAATGTGGAATAATCCAAATCTTTCTGAATAAGAAATGTCAACGTGCGATTGAAAAATACTGATGGTCGAAAACCTACATAGTTTTAACATTTAACATATATTAAATAGAGACATGTTAATAACTTTGGACTTTGAACTTAATAGAAGCATGTATATCAGTTTTAGATTTGAGATAGTATACTTTTTATTTGAGATAGTATACATATTCCATTTTTGCCCATTTTAAACAAAGCTACTTGCCATTTTATGACAAAAGGCTAATTACTTATCATTTTGTTGCAGCTTGGGAATAATAACCCACACGATATATGTCACTAACTAGGTATACACATAAACATTAATAATGTTAATAATGGACATAACATAATGAAAAAGTGTGTTATTGCTCCTGCTGCCTCCAAAATGAAAAGGAGACTAACTACCTACTTTTTCTTATGGATTAAACTAACGAGTATATAGAACTAATAAATAGTACATAACATGAGTGAAGCCTAAAGCCAAAGTGAATTACGATCTGAAGACTAAAATTGAAAGTATGTGAAATGGACTGAGCATCTGTCATCGAGTCATATAGTTGTGTCAGCCGTACGTGGACAAATGTATTTTATACGTATAATTTAATTTCCCTTGTCCCGCGATGTCAACTAAAATGAACTCGACTTCAGAGTAGAGACGCTAAAGTAAAATAGACATTGACTAGTTTGGCTTTGGCTGCACGAAATGGGATGAGACAAGGAACAAGACCAAATACAAGAGACTGTGTTATGTGAGTGCATTGCAGTTCAGTGCATGGCGTGGGTGTGACAGAAAAGATTATTAGAACCGACAAAAAAGCGAGCACATCTCTCTCAGTCTCAGTTTATGATGAGCAATCAAAATTCCCAACTGTTTCTTTTATTAGTTCTTGACAGAGTTTATTACAGATACGTACTATTGCACTTACTTTACTTTTACTTCAGTTAAGTTAAGTAAAAGTACATTAGGCTATTGTATTCCAACACTTTAAGTGTAAATGCTAAAGATAAATTGCAGTGAGCATACACAGTTATAAAAATAGTCGTATTCCTATAACTCTGTCAACTAAATCTAAACTATTTATCATATTATGGCATAAGTATAGTAATACAGCAATGCAAACGTATAGTACACATTGTTTGCCAAGAAAAATAATCTTCAAATTTTACTGCTTACTATAAATATTGAATATTGGACCATTTATTGCAATAATCGAAACTGTTTTACAAAACTATTTTTTTTAAATTATATATCACAACCTATGTATTATAAAAACTTCAACTAAAAAGTTATTATCAGCAAATTATTATGTGCAATCGTAAGTATGTATAGGTGTAAGCTTCCTATGTTACTTATAGTATATTCAGTTGGACAAATGCAATAGAATCCCATAGCCAACTAAATCTTATGTCTGTGTTGTATTTTTAGAATGATATAATGTTATTGGACTGAGTAATGCATAAAAGTACAGAAATAAGTCTGATGCGATGTGCATGTGATGTAAATGTGCAATGTGCATTGAAATACAAGCAATATACGAATATGTAAAGATTAACTATCACAATTTAAAAGACAGAGACAAATAGTTAGTGCAATTCATTCACTTAAAGAAGAAGAAGAGTCATAGAAGAAAAAATTGCCTATAACTATAACAGTATTGTACAACCACTATGACTATAATAATGTTTATACTGATACTATGTGTACATATACAGATATAATATATGTAAATGTAAGTGTGAATGAGTTTTTTGTATGTGTAAGATTACACAGAGTTTACAGGGAATAACATTCAGCAACTAAAAGACAGACGCCATGGCACGCCAAAAAGAGCAGAAAAAGTGACAGAAATATGCATAAAGCAATTGTGTGTGTAGAAATAAGCATACAAACAAATGCAATATATTTACACACTGCCTACAAGCACACGCATATATAATAGTACTGTGTGGAGATAAGGCAGACATTTACAACACACAAATGTATTAGTAAGATACGAAGAGTGTAAAAAAGCTGAAGTGTGCAAATTTGACACAAGAGAGGACTTTGTCACGTCTGTCAACCCCAATTTCCCCCTTTCATCCTGAATTCATAATCCTAGCGCATAAGTAGATATGCAGTTTTCATCCATCTGTCATTATGTTTCAATGCTTCCACTTTATCATCTTCAAGATACAATTTTTAATGATGTAATACTGTACCTACTGTGTATACGTACATATCTTGAGTTCATTCTTTTTCTACATACTTACATGAACACTTATACATAGTTTTACGATTACGACTTATCGCTAGATGATGATCTAAAGTTCCCACTTCCCATAGCCTCAGAATGGACATTATGTACATTATATTATGCACAGTTATTTAATTATGGTTTCAATTATGTACATTATAAGTACCTATACCTCGTTAAATATCTTGATTTTGATAGTAAAGTACATATTTTAAGTACCTTGAAGTACTAGTTATGTAATAAGATCCTTAAAACTAAATTACATATAAGGGAGCATAACAGTATAGTGGTTTACTTTACAGTTTAGACTATAATGTTCACCTACAACCCTTTTAGCGATTCAAAATACTACATGGAAGTGAATGGAGTGGGATAGACAATGAGAAGAGAAGAGGTTTAGTGTGAATGACGGTGGCATTGAGGTGGCACTTAAAGATGATTAAATTGCCAGAATGAATTGTGCCAGTTATCTGAATACATTCCCCGTGTCCCCTTCTCCTCTAGCTTGCGTATTTAATGTAGTGCCGTAGCACAGGAGGAACTAGCAATTTATTTGGCTATAAACAGAATTATCGTAACGTAACGTAAAAACCTAACCCGAAAGTATAAAGTAAAAAAGGCAGAAGAGAAAATGCAAAATAGGAGAGTAGATATACAAATGTATGTCGTAGGTACACAATGGTAGAGGTACAGGGAATACTATTACGGCCATCTTTTATTTTAGATGTGCTAAGTGCTAACTATATGCTCTAAATGAGTTTATCATTAAAACCGGAAAATATGTATTCTCTATGAACACTATGCTCCAATTAATTTTTGGTTAGATTCTGTTGAAGTGGTTGTGGTTGAAGTTGAAAACCTTAAATCTAGACTAAAGGTTCCCTGTGCCCGATGATATTGTGTGCCTTCGATATAAATATACATATATACATGTATAGAGATATTAGGGCAGAAGAAATGCAATGATGTAGTCAAACATAAAAGAGAATTTGAGTTGATACTGTGTTCAAGCCGAGAATCTGCACTTTCTCTTATCTTCCTGTTTTTGTCTCTTCGTTTGCCCTGACTCTCGTATTTGTCCTATTCATCCGTATATTGCACATCGAGATGAAAATAGAGATTCTCAAACATGCATGGGTACTTACACAGCTACAGTCAGTTCAGTAGTATAATATGTAAGATTGTAAGTATGTAGGAGATATTTAGTACGGGCAGTACTTACACAATACTCCGTAGCTAAGATGAGTGCCCAGGGCATAATAATAATCCAACAAAAGAACTCTCCTGGAATATTTTTATGAGTGTGTCCTCTCTTACCGCGTCCTATCATCCCATTTCATCTACATTCCCATTCTCATATAAAACTCTCGCTGTGTTGCGTTGGCTTTCCCTTTCCACTCTTTAGTTACAGTTACTTTGAATTTCAGTTCACTCCACAGCCAAAAACACAACTTAAACCATACAATTCTATAATATCTCATTCACGCCACTACTACATACATACATACACTGTACGTAAATGTAAAGCACCTTCAACATTCACCCTACAACCTACAACCTAAATATTCCATTAAATTTAGTCAGGCAGGTCGAGGCCATAGCCATAGTCAAAGGACTCCAGTTCCAGCCATGCAAGTCCATGCACTGGAAACTGGAAAACGTCATCTATGCATACAAATAAAATGAGTATAGCTACATACAAAATCTGCATGCACTTCACTTACATACTATCTACCTCTGTGTCGGTCTGACTCTCAGTGCATGCTCTATATATTAGTTGTATCTCTTTAGATCAGTTTTTGAAGTAACAAGGACGTTATGGCGTTGTAACGCAAATGTTACATTATTTCTTTCAATACTACATGATATGGAATTCTACATACTACATATTTACATAGTATTTAAGTTTAGTGTAGGTGCGTACTACTATTTACCTACGTTATTGATAAGAATGAATAAAATTAAGGTAACGTGCCTATCTGAACCTGCAATTGTTTCTTTTAAGAAAAAGTTCCAAATTAAGTACAAATTGTTAGATCTATTTAAAGTAGTTAGGCGTACTTACAATTAGTATGTATATGTCTAGATGTACTTGTATTTATAAAATGATATTGGTATGATCAATTTTTTATTACGTAGCAAGGGGGTTTGCAACTTTTTAATCTACAATATTTACTCTTAAAGCATTATTAAGGGCTACAGTAAATAAAATAAAATAGCTCTGTAATGCAACTGCTATATTTAAATATGACATTACATAGATATTACCAACCTACTTTCTTTCTAATAAATGTCGATAGATTTTTTATAAGTGATATTGTCAACTCGAATGCATTAAAACGTGTACTCTTAGCCACAAAAGTGTAATATGGATTAATTCATGCAGCATTAATTGATATGAGTTATGATTTATGAACTTTACATCAATAATAATATATATACCTTGATGGAAAAAACTTCAAAAAATTCATACTATGTAGTACTAGTACATTTAAAACTGTCAACAGATTATTTTGTTAAGGAAAGTTAGTTAAATGTGTTTCACTATTTAGATTTATTTACAAGCATATAAACAATATTACTAAAAACTCTAAGCATACTCTCTATAGTATAGACTTATCAAGTTAAATATTGATGCAATACATTTATGTAACAGACTTGGTCACATGACTTTCCATTCAGATAAGGTAGAAAGCTCTAATGCTTACTCTGTCTTTAAATTTATCTTGTTTAGAATAAGATGGGATATTTAGTATGTAGTAGAATAATGGAATGATTTTACGATAGCGATGCATTCACATAATATTATTATGTAATATTGAGTTTACTAGATGTGGGATGATATAATGAACAGCTAAACTAAGTAGTTGTACAAATAAGCAAGGAAGATCCTGGTCTGGGTCCTGGGTTGTATTTAGTAATGTGAAATTGTGAAGGAGGGTGGCTTGGTTGATGAAAGGCAGTATTGTGATTGTGATGTGATTTGTTTGTATTTTCATTTCAGCTCCCGAGAAAGAGATGGACATTAAATTGGTGTCGAGACCCACGCCGGATTCCATAAACATTTCATGCTGGGGTGAGTGAGCAAACAGTTAACTCCTATGACTTATCTCTATCTATCTATTTATATACTCCCTTCCCTACTTCTACTTACGATATTCCTTTAGATTATACATACTTTATTAGTTGTCACTATATACCGTAATATTTGTTATATACCCCCGTCTCCGAAAAAATGTCCCCCCCCCAGAAGAGACTATTTTTCCAGTTTTGTTAAAAAAAATTCGTCATGAAATTCTTTCGTCCTCAAAACAGTCCTCCAGGATGAATTATTTTGTTGTGCTACACTGTAAATATGCACTTGCTAATTACATGAGGCAAAAAAATGATGAAATCCTTCTAAAAATATGCTCCCATAATAAAACTGCAATACTTCATAATAATTTGGCAAAATCAGTGACGGAAAAAACAATACAAAAAAATCATTTTTGTCAAAATACGTGAGAACAATCCTCCCTGTGAAGCGTATGACATTTTCACCATAAAAAATTCAAAAAAGCAATTCCTCCCGAGAACTTTATCGAATTTTACGGTATCTACTAAAATAGTAAAGAAGCGAATCAAGCCAGGGTTACTTATGATGACTAAATAAATGTGGTTTGCTTCGGTTTACTTATACGGAACGTTAACGGTGGAGCAATGGACTCACATAATATCCCATCTTCACATGTGTCCTGTTCTCTGCTCTGCTTTACTTATTACTCTACTCTACTTGACGTGGCCTGGCCTGGCCTGGCTTCCAATCCACTATTTCAGTTATGTTATTATTATATTCTGAGCTGGGGATAAGTAGAGAGAGTAAATTACATTCGCTTTATCTCTGCCTGGCTTCTCTTGACGGAAATGATGTGATGACATTGATAAAAAGGAATTTTCTAATGATTTCAGCTTATGGAGTTTACCCAGAGCCAAAACTCACCATCACTTATGGCCCTAATAACAAGTAAGTTCCTCTTCTTATACTACCCCAGTCGTACTTATGTATTTACTACCTTAAATATTACTCTCAGTTTATTATCCCATTACTCTTTATCCTACTTATGTAATTGACAGTGTGCAATGTGCAACCACATTGATATAATATGTTTATACCTTCTTATATGAATTATATTACAAAATTGGGGGATTTGTTTCTTGTAGTAGATTATAAATTATGCTACAGCATAGCTCTAAAACAATTGCATGGTATTCAGTAATTATATTTTAATCTATAGAATTGATGAGCAAATAGTAATATTACAGTAGTTTTGCGGTGCATTAAAAAACTGTAAACTTTCCAAGAGATCTAATAATCTATTTACGGAAGCAAAAAAATCCCTTGTGCAATATTTACTAATAGGCAGCAAAAGTAAATAATTCTTATAGTTAATGCAAAAATAAATATTCACATGAATACACAAAAGACTGGACAATAGGAGAATTTCTAAGTACTATAACAATGTTATACCCATATGTAGACGCTTATCATCTCTTGCTTATCATCAAAATTAAAATGTCATTAATAGTTCATCATCATCAAAAGACACAATCAAATTACCCTTCCTTGTTTGTAATCGTAATAACAGCACACAAATAAAACCAAGTCGTATCGTATGGTAAGAATAAAGCCAAAAATGCGATATTCTAATTAAGAGATCGAACAATCTGATATCTTTTAGTAGAAAGTGAAAGTAAAAGAAGTTTTCTATTCATTTATGGTTCCTTTACGTACATAAATAAGAAATCGTAGAGGTGGAGGTTTGATAACATTTTTATAGCATGCATACTATAAACTATATAAATTGTATTACTGGGTGTACTTATGTAGACTGTATACAGATAAGGAAACGACAAAGAAACTTTATATAGAATAGCCCTAGCATATAAGAATAGTTTAGTGTGGTACTCCAAATGTTATATAATGTAAGGCAATGAGTTTGGGATTCCCATCTATTTATACTTGTATGACAGTATGCTCATGAGGATCGTGGTTTTGAATTGAGATTGAGAGAGTCTATATAAAGTTCTATGTAATACAAGTCAATTTATGCTATACACTTAATATATGGCGACTTCTGGTCTGGAGAGTTTGATCTGGCTGTGACTTAACTGTTTGGGTTCGTTGATAAGTTTGATGGAGTACACTACAGACTTGCTCTTTGCACTGTACTGTGTTAAAGTTGTAAACTAGAGGGTGGTTCTGTAGTAATAGGCATAGAAAAGGAAATGCACGTGTATGAATTGACTAAAGTTTATTTGATGTGAATGACTGATGTTATCTTTGATTCGACATCCGAGGGCAGTGGCGGAACTACCGGGGGGGCAGCAGGGGCAATGCCCCTGGGCCCTTGGGCCCGAAGGGCCCAGAGGGGCCCTG
>JAQFYC010003769.1:0-19556 GCA_034694165.1 Tomocerus mixtus
AACTGCATTGTCGCCCGGGCGAGTAGTCGCCGGGCGAATTGTCGCATCGGGCGAATTGTCGCCCGGGCGAATTGTCGCCCGGGCGAATTGTCGTGGAATCCAAGCAGACGCATCGCAGAGCCAACGCTAAGGCAAAACAGAATCAGAATAAAGAAACATTGTTTGTTTGTACACAAACTATTCTAAGTTTTACTGGGTAAGGACGCATAGAAATACGTCTATGTGTTATGTTCGCATGAAATGTGTAGGAGGACCATAAACTCTAAACTTGAATAATAGGAAGTAGGCCGAGCTTTCTCGGGATCAGAAAAAAAGTGTTTTTCTCTAAAAAAAATTACCAAGGCAGGCTGGCTGGCTGGTCTGACTATGTTAAATGTGGTTGTATAGATTCAGCTGTTGAATTGATTTTCCCTAGGTGACTTTACCTTAGAAAATCTAAACATAGAAACTTGTATTGTGATATTATTTTGTCTGATATTGATGTGAATGCTTTGAAATGTGTTGTTGTCGATTGAGGTATGTACAAACGATGTGAGCAGAATCAGAATCTCCAACCTACGCGTATTTTTCAGATCTTTCTGTTAAAGCTAAGATCTGGGTGAGTGTAGAGAAAAGTTTTTGTTGTGAGTTGAGGTTGAGTTATTTGATTTAGCGTTAGCTATCTAGAATCTAGACGGCTGCCTCAATTTGCTTAGATTGTGCATCACGAAACACTCAGAAGTCAAGTTGTCCGTAAATTGTGAGAAATACTTGGGATTGTAAGATTGTATCGTGGTCCTGGTTTGGTCTGCTTTGTGTGTGCCATTCGTCTCTGAATGACTTTTACATTGCAACCCAAAGTTCAAGTTGTCCCTCTTGTCTCTTGTCCGTTTCCATTAATTCTACATTCTACCTTGTCCCACATACTCGAGTCAGAGCTGTGTCAGCATATCTGATGTTATTAACATTGCATTACAATTCCAATTCCAAGTGTTCAGTTCTTTCACTTTAGCTTTCCGTGTGTAGGAAGTAGGAAGTATATCGTATAAAAAGATAGTATGCAAAGATACATATCTCTATGTATACATTTGTCCATGAATTTTATACTTCTTTCCAAGGCTACCCATATAACAACATACAATAATATATTGTCAACTATCACAACTTAGATTCCCATACGGTAGGGAAAACAGGAAGATCAAGCAGAATAGGAAACATCTATTGAAATTAATGGAACAAAGTTCCTCCAATGCAGTACCATGCGAATCTAAGTCTAAGACTCACAATACATGACATTTCTTTCACTTTCTTTCCTCTTTCCCTTCTCTTTCAATGAAACAGTAAAAAACAAAAACAGGACACAAACGCAAATAAAATGTACTTACTTATGTGCGTCTTTTCTCTTTTAAGATCTTTACTGTATCCAGATATCCAGATATAAATAGCCAAGTAAAGATATATAGATGAAGAAAGATCTTTATTTTTTATTTTTCGTTAGCAAATCACATTTTACTCAAGACAGAAAGAACCAAAGGCAGAATTGTTGAGAAAGTTCTCTATAAAATGTATCAAGAGAAAAGTGAGGTCAAACTTATTCATGTGAAAGTGCAATGTCCGTATTTCTAACCCTAAAGTCTAGTAATAGCTAAGGAAGGCTACAGATATCCTACCAAAGGACATTACTTAGTTTTTCATTATATTATGTCACCTCAGTTCAGCACAGTTGTTTGTAAGTAAGTGGTAGTTGGGATGGTATGACTTGGACTTTGAGTAGGAGTTGACTTAGGTTAGGTTCAGTCTTTCTAGGTTGGTATTTTGGTATGCATTATATTATATAATAAGTAGATGGCTACTGTACTTCTATTAAGTTATAGTAATAGTTAAGTGAGTAAGACTCCCTCACAGTGTCTCAACTTGGAATTGGAATTGGAAACCTTCCTGGCCTGGAAATGTAGAATGGAAAGGAGTCCAAGAAACTCTGCCAAGAGAAAGGCTGAGCCAATAAAATAACACTAACCCGAAAACAGGTACATTCATACTTACCAACCATACTTGACTGTTAGAGCCGAGAACTTTCTCTATTAAATCTTTGTCACTGAAGTGAGTACATACAAGAACCTCCGAACCTACCCTAAATGGGGATAGATAAAGTATAAAGTAGTCCCTTTCAAGTGGATTGGATTAGGTAGGTCAGGTACATAAGTAAACCTTGTACGCAGTACCTTTCGTATTACATAAAGGCGACCGAAACCATTTTACAGATTTCAAAACAAAGTGGGGTCATGGACAGATATGGGTATACATCATAGGCACAAAGATCTTTTGTGGATAATAATGCGCTCTTTCCATCATTTTATATTTTAAAGAAATTCCACATTGCAACTCTTTTTCTCCAATTCTTTGAACATTTTTCCTGGTTTAAATGATACATCTTTTGTAAGCAATGATTCTTTAGAGTTTCCCGTATCTAATGATAGTACTTTGTACCTGCAACGTGTATCTGAACTCATAGAGTAGGTGTTTGAAACGTGTTATCACGCCTGTTAACTTTCATGAAGTAGTACAGATAGTAGCGGAAAGTAAGTAACCAGGTCTGACTTGCAACAGTCTTTCCTAAAAGATTAAATTCATGAAAAGCATCAAAATCGCGTTTCACTTTTTATGAAATCGTTTACTGGAGAAGCTTATTGGCAAAATACTACATAGAGCGTGAGATATAATATCTGTATCAATGTGTGTTCGTGTACTTTTACATTGAATGTAGAAAATGTAATAAAAAATCCAACTAGTAAAACTTCTCTTTCTGTCTTCGCAAAATAAATTGTAGTCTGACTTACTTGGATGGGAACAATAACAAGTTAGGGTTAGCTCTAGCTTACGATTTGTTAGCTTAGCTGCAATACAACTTCTATTACCGACTCTGAGGTTTTCCAGAGTTTGCTTACTTACTCACTCAGTATTTATTAAATACACTATTCCATACACTAGTAGGATATCTACTTTCTACTGTAGAGTAAGAGCAAACTACAAACTGTTTTGTAGTAAATTGAAATGGGTGAGTGAGTGGTAACTAAACGTACTATAAACTAGGTAACTAAACTATGTGTGTAACAACAGAATAGACAGACTAAGCACAGAGAAATATAGGAAAATCATAAATAAAATCATCGATCGATTTCTTTTCACTTGAGTGAGTAGCCTAAACAATTGACCAGAACAAGTTCCAGTCTTCTTAACTTTTATAGAGCGAGTCGAGTCAACCAACCCAACACAATACACAATGTAGACTTTACAATAGAACCGGCCTTAATACATAGTAGTATCCGTAGCTGCTTTTTATCGGTTTATGAGGTATGACTTTGTTCCTACCGATACCTACCCCTTCTATTAGAATTTCTCCAGTTACCAACACAAAATGGCAAGCCTGCAGTCATTACCCGACCTTGAATACATTACGCCTCGTATATAAACCTTTTAGAATCCAAAAGGGCTTGGCTTATACACTCCAAAAATTTCTGGAATGTGTATAACGATAGCCTTGGTATAGCATATAGGTATAACATCAAACAAATAAGTAACATACAAAGAAATATATCTGTAACAAAATTCAGCTTAAAATGAGAAAATAAAGTAAAATTCGGATTACAGCCGAAGAATCAGATAGTTGGGTGTTGGCTTGGGTGTTTTAATATTTAGAGACTTTATTTAAAGCACAAAAAGGCAAAATGTACGAAAATTCAGCGAAGCCAAAGCAAGCAGTGTAAAATAATGTGAATCCACTGTGAAGCTCTTATATAAAAGCGAGAGGAAGGGAAGGGCTTTAATCGTAAGCTATAGGACATTTATGTACCTAAAGGTACGCTAGTTTCCTTTTTGTGTGAATTTACGACTGTCTTTAGTCTTAGCTGTCTCAAGAAAATGTCCATGTCCTTCTTTTGCTGCACCTTTCTCAATTTTTATGCACTGAACCATTGTATAGTAGAGCTTAGTACTATTAAATACTGAGAGTGTATGTAGTAAAGAGTATGTATGTTTATGTATGTATGTATTTTGTACAAAATATATCCATTGCTTGCAATAAATAAATGCAAAGCAATTTTACAAGGTTAGGCAACCTACATAGCGTAACCAGAGGAATTTTCTATACCTTACAGGAATGAATAAATATTTCATAAGATTTCTCATAGCTATGGCTTAAGCCTAACTTTCTTTATGTTTGCCAGCATATAATACTAAACTAGAGCAATCGTAATTCCATAATCTTCCTTATAGTTTTGAGTTCTGGCTAAGTGACTGACTGTACTTGATATCCCTGGTTAACATTCTCATTTTGAAAGGTGTAAATATGTACTATTAGTATTAGGTAACGTTTATGAAAATGAGATTCTTTAGTGTCCTACACCAGCTTACATCTCCTTATTACTTTCTTAGGTTACTGCCAGCTATTTGCTTTTAACCTTAAGAGTGAGAGCAGAACTTCGTGAGGATTAATATTTCAGATAATTGTTTCATATTCGTCCTTGTTGAATAGTTTTATGTGCTAAACGTGCGCCAAAGTCAACACCTTTATTACATTGCTGTATATAGGTAGGTATGTGCTTAGGTAGCTTAGCTTTGGGAGTTAAGGAATTGTTCACGTGCATATTGAATAGTGTGGACATTTCTGACAGCCCACAAATATTTCATTTGGTTTTAGTTCAGAGATAGTCCCCGTCAGTTTTCTCTAAGAGCAAACATCACGTTGGGAATTTAATATTTGGAGCACACGAAATAATTTCTGAATTTCATGAATTTAACACATTTGAACTGTCACGTCATCGTCTTTCTCCATAGGCGCCACACCACAGCTTATCTGTCTGTTAAAATTCAAATGGGAAACACTTGAAAGCCCGTTTTTGCTACCTATCCTTCATTTCTTCAGCCTTGAATTGGAAATACACGTCATTTAAGCGGCTATAAGGAACTCTTGCAAAAAATTAATTGAAAGGACCATTAAAAATCCCTATAGGTTATTGTCATTATTGCGACACGACAAGGAAATGTACTTACTCACTTAAGAAATAAGTAATTCTTCCATTGACAGTCTTACTTAAAAGAGTTTATTATCCTACTGTCTCAGTGAAAATGGGACAGATATGTATTACTCGAGTAATAAATCAGAATATATCCTACAGTAGAACGCAATGAATTTAAATTTGATTCACTTTGGTTTTTTGCACATGAATTTGAGTGAATGAAGTGAGATAGGGAAGAATGCGAATGGTTTGCTAGATGGGAAAATGGGAAATAGCTCGCACTCGGTGTGCACAAGTCGCAAGTGCAATAACATTCATTTTATGAGAATGACTATTACATACTAAGGCGAAGGAAGTAAAGTAAAAGTGTGTATGTATGTATGCCGTTAGAGAGTTAGTGAAAATATTATGGGATTTTGTCGGAGAATGCGAATGCTTTCCTACTATCTCCAGATATATTGATAGTTTTGGGTTAGTGGATGAAGAGCGAGACAAGATTTCAAGGAAGGTACGTACGTACGTACGTACAGTTGCTGTAGTTTCTTTATATAATACTATATGTATGTAGTACACACATTACAAACTTTGAATGTACTACATATATACTTAGAGAGAAGACTATAAGGACTAAGAAAGCCGAAATTCGAAATAACTGAAGAAAAGCTTTTATGTAATGTCACTTATTCTGTTGAGTTCAACTCTTTCGCAGTTCAGCTCGGCTTTTCTCTGACAAAGCGAAATTGACGCCATGGGCTTATAGGAAATGTTATTTTCCTAGTTTATAATGAAAAATGTAGAAAAATCATTACTTCTAAGTAAGTGAAGGAGAAGTACTTTACTTACCGCTTCCTCCTTATATAGTACTTACCCATACTAAATAGTAAACTGGGGAAGATGAAGATATATTATAACTACTATTAGTACACGTGTTCAAAGAAAGTTGCTTTTAAGTAAATACTTAGAGTTGCCGCTTTATAGAGAATATAAAGCTCACTCAGCCTCGCCTATTTATTTTTGATGATTATTTTGACTTACTCGGGCGAACTGAGTTGGTTATGTTCGTGGGAAGAACGAACGGTGTGATGCTAATTGGATCTTTTTGTTATCTATATATTTTGTATTGCCTACAGTTACAATGGTAATGACAGTACATTGCAGAATCACCACAAACTAAAAATAGATACGAGTTAGTTTGGGATGTATGATTTGCAGACATAATCTTGGGCTGCCCATTACGGCGAAATTTCTTTCGAAAAAGCAAAGATTTGTGGCTATACTATTGTATCTTATGAAGTATTATTATCTACGTATCTGAAAACAAAAGGCTCTTTTTGTCGTGGTCATATTTTTGTAGAAAATCAATAAATATGCTAAAAAAGGTTGGCTAAATAAAATAATGGAGTATAATGTCATTATCTTGAATTATCTGGCAATTCTTGTACGTGTGTTACATTTGTGTATTACTTTATCCACTTTACAGTAATTGAAATAAAATACAATGGATCTACAGATCTCAAATTGAAATGTATTTATTTTGGAGTGAATCTTTTCAAACAATTCCAACTCACATGGAGAAGTAGTAGTAAGCATGTAGGTAAACTGTTTGAGTGCTGTAGTAAAAGTTGCAGTATTGATATTGATATCCTTGTAGTTGGTATTTACCCCTTGTGGTTTTCGCTTCAGTAGACCAGGAACATATCTGTTTTAAGTAAATGCCAGACCCAGGATTCCACTTTTCCTAATTGTTTATAAAGTATGGAGCTCATCACTAGCATTTTGCTTTCAAGTTTCATGGTTTCAGCTTCAACTAGAAGTGAAGCCCATCATTGCATTGCTTACTTAAAGATACTTATTACTTACTTTGTTAGATAAGCAAACATTTGCATGGATTACTCCAATGCAGTTGCAATGAAATTATGTTGTGCATTTAAGTTAATGATTATAACATGGGATGGGTGTAGCATACCTTTTAAATTTATTAGACTTTTAGTAACTAAACTACCTTCGTTAGGGGCTCCTTTACTTTACTTAGGAGAACCATAACATATACTAGCAAATATAAGTTGAGGTACCTAGAAAAACGTAAACCTACTTATATAAATGCAGAAAATGAACTTACTTACTTATGTTTTCATACTTACTTATGCAAGTAGGTCTTTCCGTATTTAAGTAGCAAGTGTACTAATGCTAAAACTAAATGGACTTACTGCATTAGCATACTTACTAAATTAAATGACATTATTGGTATGGCATGCTATTAAGTAAGACTAGTTTGTATTATTTAGTCAAAGGAATACGTATTTAAGTATATTTGTACATTATTATACATGTGTGCTTCAGTATGTGCATGTATACAAATGTGCGACAAATATTTAGTATTTGTATAAAGCTGGTGATGTGATGTGCTGTGAAGAAAAATGTTTTGCTATAGTTAGTTTATTTTAGTTGCCTAATTTTGCTTTGAATGACAAGCATGCAGATTCTGTAGGAGTTTGTTCGGAAGCTAAAGTCAACGAAGTAAATCTAAGCAAAAAAGTTTAAGCTTTAATTCCCAGCACTTTCTTTGGAAATTGTATAGATTGTATGAAGATGGTGGAGTAAATAGTGAAGTTAAAGTTAAGTTAAGTCAGCTGTCTACGCAGCTCAGAGTTAATCCTCCAGTTTAAAAGAGAATCCTGCTAAACTAAAGTGGATTTAGAATTCCAACTCCTAAACTAAAGCAAAGGCAGCTCTAACAACCCGAAACATCCCATTACGAATCCATCAGCTTGCTTTGGTTTGGTTCACTTGAATTCACTTCTCTAAAGATGCGAATATTGTATAAGTATAAAGCTCTGTCGAATCTCTGTCTCATGAAATTCAAAACTCTTTGTCTGTTCAGTTCAGTCAGGTCTCTGCATTGAAAACCTGAGAATTTTACAAGATGATGAGACATTTTCCAAAGCTCCTCTAACCTAAACTTACTTAGTGTACTACTTATACTACTTTAGTCGTACTTTGTACTAATACTCTTCAATTTACTTATCTAACTAAATTCATTGTCCCTTCAAAGTTTATTGAGCGAATTTAACAAAATCGAAGTCAGGACAGGAGAATACGCCTACTCAACACGACTTTCTTCACAAATTCTTTTCTTTCATGCACATTTCATTAGGTACATCTCTAGACTCTAGGCTAGAAGTTATTTACTTGTTAAATAGATACTTCAATACTATAGTAGAGTAAATGAAGGAACTTTGGTTGAGTGATGAGACAATATAGCTTAGCTATATAAACTTAAATAATAGAGAAGGCAGACACAGAAATCTTAAGAGAAATATGAGAAGGAGGAGGCGATAAATTGATTATACTGCCATTAAGGAATTTACATTTAAGAAACAAGATTCGCCAATTTTGCTAACTGTTTTACAGGGTTATGTTATGGTGGCAGAATTTGCGAAAAAATAACAGTTTTAAGAGACGAGTGGTTAGGGCGGTTGTCTTCTCGCAGCTTGTTTGCTGTTTCTCATTCCGATGTGTTAGAATATCAGCCAGTAGTGCTATACTACTTACACGCAGTTTAGTTTACTTTGTTATTCTTGTTTCTAGGGCCAAAGGGTTGGGTACCCATTTGGCAAACACAAAAATGTTTTACCTGTCTGTGGACCAGAGCAGGCCAACCCAGGATAGCAGCCTGTATGTTTAATGTTTAATCGCCTTTGCATGGCTTTTATTTCTCAGATATTCTTCTGCCATTGTTCTAATAGGTGCAGAAACATAAGTTCGAAATATGCACGCAAAGTATGTTTTAATATGTAGATTAGATAGTATGTACCTAATAGCCTTCTCGGGGCCTTCCTTCTTGTCTTATATAATTATTATCCAACTTGTACCAGTACTGACCAGTAGTTACCTATGTAGCACAGACATACATTTTAATTCTTTTGCAGGTTACTGGTACAAATTCTATTTGTTAAACTTATTAATGATCAACGGGAAGATTAAAACTAAGAAATGATTTGCCTCTTATTATTACCTTTGCATAGTAACATACAAATTATTTACCCATTACATTACCAAACACATTTCTCTCCCAGCTTAGCAATTGTTATAATCATAATGATATTAGCATTTAGTAACTGGCATGTCAATTAAGTATAATGACTTATTAAAGTTTGTGATTCAGAATGAATAAATAGTTAAAAGTTTTTAAGTGTAGAATATCTGCTTATGCAGTGTTTTAAATGAACTAAACTCTAATCGGACTCTCATGCAGTTTAATATATATGCCAGGTAGGTAGTAAACAATAGATGAAAAGTTCGTTACTGGAGCCGACAGGATGTAAAGAGATATTTTTAGATCCTTGTTTGCTAGTTGTTTTTAATTTAGTTTTATTTCTGTTATGGTATTGTGGATACTTAATAAGGAAAATGTATTTGGTAGAGCTTTACGTGCAAACTGGTAATCATATACCTGTATGATATGTATATAGTTGTACTTCTACCCTTTATGGTTAAAAGGATGTCTCCCTGAAAACAATATAGACTGTGTTGTGGTGTTCGTTAGTGTAATTTAAGTTCATGGACGTCATGGAGTTGTCAGTAGTTCCCTTTTGTCAGTAAACTTGAAAACATTTTGTAACTTTGACATTGTTTGCGGTATACATACTATACTTGTATGTAATACAAGTTGATAATACTATTTTACTTAGGCATTATATCTGTAGTTATGATTATATGAATAGAGAATAGTATCTCCTCTTGAGAGAAGTTTGGTTTTACACCCGAATAAATATTGCACCAAGGGATATTTTGCAGAATTCTAAAAGATCACTTTTGGGGGAATCCTTTCATTAATTCTTAACCATTTTATAGATCTATGATGTTATTTTTAGTGACTACTATACTAAATTGACTGGATATAATGTTCATCCAGAGATTCCTTAGTATCAAAGTAATGCTGAAGAATTACTTTATCTGTAGCCATTCATTTAATAAATATCCAACTGGCCTTGCTTGCCTTTTCTGGCTGCCTTATCTTGTTACTTTCCGTCCTGACTTAGCAACCTGCTACTAACTGAGAATACTTTGAGGTGGTCTCGTCGTGGTTTGGTTGTACTATTAAACAGAACTTATAACCTTCAGTGGAGACTTTCTCTGATCTGAAAATAGTTTTATTCTCATGAGGCTATATTAGACTAGGAGTCTTTTGACAAACTGAGAACTTTGAAGATGATCTTTCAAAAGTTTAGTAAGTAATATAATGCAATCACTTCTTAGATTAAATTACTATTATTAACAAAAGGGATTCAATGGTTGGCTATGATCGTCTTGTGCTTAATTGTAATTTAATTACTGATGAAAGCAAATACTATGAAACCTTTGCCATTGATGAAATTATGTAATGGATGAGAATGATAAGATTACGATGGGCTGCTTTCGTAATTATAGCATTTCATAAAATGCACTAATATTATAATCGATATATTGTATATGCTCTATCAGCTATCCTGCACATTATTACCGAGAGCAATATCAATAACTTATGAATGCTTAGTAGCATTTTATGCTACTGTAGTACTCATTTAATTATCCATATTATCCGTATATGAGATTGCTGACGTACCTAGGTACATATCTCCTTAAGAGCATTTTACATTACGTATGTATTTTCCCACTTCAGAAATCCAATTGCCTTATGTCTGTAATGCATTCCTCATTGCGCTAACATGAAAGATAAATACAGTGCAATGCAAGTTATAAATAAACTGTTTGTTGTATGGTATGATATTTAAATGTATGGTTGGGCAACTTGTTACATTCTCAAGTGCTTCTGCTTTGAGGAGGATTAATTGCGCTTAAGCCCTAAGCCGGATTGACAAGTATGGGAATACTACTACCGTATTGCTTTAACTATACCTACTTGTTTTTGCACTGTTGCAATTTATAATGAAAGTGATATTTCTTTTGTAAACAATCACTCAATTAACTATTGCATATTATTGTCCATGTTAGCAGGACACATATTCATCTAATAGGCTATGTACCAACTTTTCATTGAGTAATGATGATTATTTTATTATCTAATCTAATATTTGACAAGCTCTATCTATCAGTCTTGGTCATAAGTATTACTGCATAAATTGCATAGACTTAATTTACATTGAAATTATGACGCTGCTATAATAAAATGCACATTTTTGATGCGCATCGCTGAATGTGGGTTAGTTAGTGACTCTCTAGGTTTCGTTTGACTTTAGTTTGGTCTGGACTTATACAGAGATGGTTTAGCATATGATATACGTACCTTCTTTCTTTTATGGTTGTATTATTTCCGACGGGGTAGTAGTACACAAAGTACAATTACTTAGAGTCTATATGTAGGTAAATGTACTTGCTATATGAATTAGAATGTTCGTTACTCGATATTAGTTTTTGGATTTGATTTGCATGAACAATAAAATATTCCCGTTGTCAATTTGGCTGTCATATCTTGGTTTGTAGTACGCATAGTGTGTAAAGTAAATCTATTTAGCTTTCATATTGTTATAATAATGGTATTAGAGTGTTGAGGATAACAATAAAAACAGTTGCTCTTGACAGCTCTTCTGATTATGTTCTTTGATTCCATTTTTTACAGATCACCATTTTTGTCGTTGACGAAGGAACTCTAGTCCTAATTGTGAGAAGCTTTTTTTGGAGAGAGAGACGCTGACTCTTGGATAATAAGAACTCACTTAGAGGTTTAATAATAAAAAGTCTAAGTAAGATTGAGGATGGATAGGTAACGTAAGGGAAGCCAAAGACAAGACAAGAGCAGCCAATTTGAAGCCAAGCAAAAGCAAAGCACCCTCGAGGTTCAAGACGAATGTTTTTTGCGTTTTGGTTTGCAAGTGAATGAGTAAAGTAAAGTAACGCTGATTGTGAGTAGTGGAGAAGATACGGAAAAAGCAGAGAACCGTAAATTCCATCAAGAAAGACATCTGAACAGAAGAGAAGATATAGAATACCTGAGATTGAATTGGATTGTGTAGGGAGGAGAGAAAAGATTAGTTTAGTTTACGGTTTACGTATTACATACAGATACGAGCTACATGCCAGGCCAAGCCACAGAGAAACGCAAACGTATTTGTCTGTGTATACGTTTAGTATAGTTTTACCATTTACCTTGACTTTGACTTCGTATTCGCATTCCTTCTTTATATAGCAATCCCGAACACACAATAGTAGTTAAATAAAATCGTGTCTTACACTTGTTTCTGTGGATCATCTGCAAAAGCCAACGGAACGGTGAGTAATTTTTTTTCTCATTGTTAATAACATTTCCTATTATTCACTGTAAAGGTTTGGATTTGGCTTCTGCCTTCTGTCTGCTTTTGCCTCATCTTCAAATCAGTTCACTCCGTTCATTTCTTTCTCTATCCCATTCTTTATAATTTATGGTTACTGTCATCTTATCGTGAATGGGATACTGTATGCTAAATCCTAACCCCTTTTCTCCGTCCGTCCGGCTGAATATCTATTTGCGAAATCAAGCAAAAAATTTAATAATGCAAATGCAAGCAATGTACATACTTATACTATATATGTACAAATATGCATAGGTATATGAATGAATGTGCACTACTGTAGTATACATCCTTCTTATAAGAACAGGAGCTATTGTACTTATTATGTAATGTTCTTTGAGGAAGTTTGTAAGGCGACTAATGAGCTACCAATATTATATCAGTACCTATAGTACAAAGGATTACTAGGATTAGCAGATTAGCACTAGCCATTTATACGTTTATATTCTATTATGACTTTAGTCAGCCCAACAAAAAACAGAATTAACTCCATTAATCTCTCAAAGATAAGAAATGAAGTGGCAATTTCCTTGCTTTGTCTCTTTGTTCCGTTTCTTAAATATTTACCGTTAGATCTGATTTGATGCAATTACAGATAGAGATAGACTACATAATACTGTGACATTACACACGTTCAAATCTGTTATACTTATCTAAATAAAAAAGCAATTTCAATCTAATTTTTAAATTAAGCAATTTATATACAAGATTGTACAGTACTAAGATGATTTGCCAAAAAAACATATTGGACCACTTTAAGTCAACCGATTTGAATGAAACGAAGTCTCATAATATTGTATATAGATGTAGGCTTTCAAATTAGGTATACCAATTGGGGGCAAGTATCCTCAGATTAGGCTCTAGGGGTTGGGCTTCATATACTGCACCGCCCTGTACATAAGTACTACCGCGTGCATCCTACTATATGTATGGCTTCAATTATCTATCTGAATAATTCAGCAGATATTTCTGATTATTTATTTATTTGAGGAATAATAATGCTAATTATTCTCGGTATCTCTTTATGTTTTCCAGATCGATGGATTTATGTGAATACATTTGCTAGTCGGCACTGCACGTTCGGGGAATTAATACTCTCTGGCTCAGCAAGAAAGCGATACAAAGAAAATGGACTAAGGCGAAGAAAAATTTGAATAGAGCGTTAGTGAGTGCGTGTACGTGTGATCGTGCTCTATCTGTAACATTTTTCTCGCTCCGGTGCATTTTTGTGAAAATAACAAGAATCGGAGGTGGAGCAGAGAAGATAATTTGTAAAATAAAATGTAATCATATTACATAGAATACAAGTACAGAAGAAAGGGAATAACTAGCTCACTAACTATACACAAGGATCCTTTCATCGCATGGGATCACATGACATGATGTATGGAGCATTAAGTTACACAATGTTCCTGTCATAACATCAAGTTAATGTAGGCGTTAGTTAACTATTGCTTATTATATTGTTCACTGGTGTGATGTGATGTGAAGTAGAGTTGGGGAAAATAGTCCAGGAATAATCTTTGGAAATCAAGACATTATGTTCCCTATTAAGGAAAAATGTAAATGCTAATTTTTGCACAACAGAAACAAGCAGAACCGGATGAAAGGAAAGATCGAATTCGAGGATGACAATGACGTGAAAAGAAGAAAGTCAAATTGGATGTGTATTATTGAGTATGCAATATTGGACAGGTTTAAAATTGGTTGTGAGTGCCTTATGGAAAAGTAAACGTAAAAGCGAAGATAGAGAAAATAGTAGGTTTCGAAGAGGGAGCTGGAATAATTCTCCAGTCGGAAAAGGAGGAAGCAGAATTATAAATTTGACGGGAGCAAGTGCCACGGCGGTAACTTGTTCTGTCTCTGACTACAACTCGAACTTGAGAAGAACGGGTAGTACGGGCAGTGCGAGTGAAAAAGGCCAGATCCAGAGTCAGAGTCAGAAACATAGAAAGAGAACTCGAAGCCACTCCGGAGTAGCAGGAGGCAGTAGGAGTAGAAAAGCTGGAGAGATCCGCGAAGAGTCTGAAGTTTCAGGAGTTTCAGTTTTATCTGAAGAAGGGAAGGAGCACGAGTACGAGGAGCCGATAATCCAGATAGTGGCATCAGCCTCGTCGCTTTCCATATCATCTGCCCCTTATCACCAACAGAGACGAAACCCGGGTGTTGGTTCTCTAGCACTAGAAGAAATATCTCCAGAATCCAGACGAAAACCAGAACATCGCCTTGCAAAATCTAGAAGGAGCAGTTCAGCCGGTCCTCAGTACACTTCTTTCTCCAGTGTTAATAATAGTAACCGTGTGGGAATTTTAGAGGAACTTCGTTCCAGTGATAGATCCAGTAAAAAAGGTTCTAATAGGAACACTAATAGTAATACCATAACTGGAATCGCTACAAAGATTTCCCTAAAGAGTTTGAGAGAGACAAAGCACACACTACTGGGTGATCTGCGGAAGAGATTCTCTGCTAGTACCTTAACAACCTCGAGTAATATCACTACTAATGGAAACTCTATATCGTCTCATGAAGAAATATTGACGACGACAACAGACTGCTTCTTATACAGTCCCACGCATTCAATCTCCAGCACAGATAGCAAAAATAGCTATAGTTCTTCTGTGGTGACACTCGGTCCAGGACCAGGGATTAATACTTCCCTCCTGACTCCTACTATTACTAATGGCAGTAGGGAATCGTCTATAACTGCTATCAATACTTTCTCTAATAGTCTGAGCCATAAAAGGTGGAAGAGCATCTCCCGAAGTAGGGGATCTAGCATCATGGATCACGAAGACCTCATATCAGAATTGCCTCAGATTGAGAAGCTGAGTAACCAAGAGAGACTCCGGCTTGCTCACAAACGTCGCATGCTTCAGCTCAAAAAGTTCTCCCATTATGATAAAGAGTTGTCTTCCAAAAAGAATAAAATGTTACAAAACGAACTTAAGAAAAATAAGAAAAATTCACCAAGGATTAGATTCAGAAATAGTATCATGTTATTGGAAGCTGCTGGACGCAATGACGTGGAAGAAGGTAAGAATAAAAAATGTTTACTTTTTTGTGAGTTGTAGTTATGACACATGAACAGGAAGTCAATATTGCTGATATATTAACTACTTTACACATAGAAATAAATACACATAAAAACTACAAATATAAGTATAGTAGCTACAGTACAGTTACATAGTGCACTATCTCGCTATGAACACTGCTTTGTACACTGATTTGAGAACCATCATTGAAAAACCCATTAATTGTTATAAATGGTTAAAAATCATAATAATTTGTAAGTTATTACATGCAACTTATCGTTAATTTACAATATCCAGTATGGAATGATCATTTTAAAGATGCAGAATCGAGGTACTACATAGAAATGCCAAGTGCAGATAATTTTTGTAACAGTAGGGAAATAAAGCTTTAAAATGTCCGAACAATTTACATGTAAAATCGGTTATATTGTAGGTAATCCATTATACGTGCACACAATAATTAATATTTCTCCCAACATGTGTTTGTGGAAAGTCTTAGGCGTAATTTGTAAGTAGATATCTACTCTAAGGTATCTAAGGAATCGAGAACTATTCATTCGTTGTTCCTAAAGCTAACCAAGTAATAAGTAGTAATTGTTAAGTGTTATGTATTATGTACTATATAATTTTATGGCCAGTATCAATAGTACCTAACAACAAAGCTCAAAATATCCTTCCTTACTAAATCTGAATTAGTTTGTTTGAATACTTATTGTATTGCTTACTTAGTTTTGACTGAGTCAGCAAGAGCAAGACATAACTGTTTGTAATCGGAAAACTTCTTGCAAGTTATCATAATAGTACTTTACTTATATCTTTACAGTAAGTAGTTGTGACATAATAACCTTCTAAATGGACAGTTATGTGATAAGTTATTATATACAGATACATACTTGGTAGTTGATAGTGCATTCCTATAGTATATGCACAAAATAGTCTCATTTCCTATTCTAGTATTTTGCAATCTTATCTTATAATAGAGTTCTATTCCATCTTCTGATAATATGATATGATATGAAGGATTATATTCATGTGTGCCAATTTAGGTAGTTATTTTGTGTAGCACACATTCGTACGCATACTGTATGGATGTAGATAAACTTTTCGTACACAGAGGTCGATATAAGGAATATTACATAAGAATGGAATGGGTTATGTTATATATAACATATATGAGCGAAATGTATTTTTAATAGTCATTTTTATATATGACACTAGTTTGAGTAAGTAAAAATGGCCAACTTGGATTGTATTAAAATAAATTCATGGCTACTTTAGGCAAGGCAACGAAATAGGCCGACAATCAGAGACAGATGGAAGTATATTCACATATAGTAAGAATAGGAAAACGAGCTTAAACGTTTCCCGAGCCAAGGCAAGGAAGCAATTCCACTGAGATATGAAATGAGTAGAATATGAAATGAGGAATGAGGATGTAGTGATGTGATGAGAGTTATTTTTAGAATAGACATCTCCAGTTAGTTAACTCGGAAAAATCTCTCCCTTCTCATTTCTTAGGAGACAAGGACTTTTTAAAGTTTTTTTCTTCTGGTGCTGACTGAAGAAATAGGAAAGGACGATAGAAAAAAGTTGAAGTTGTGCTTTGGGTGTTGTTTTGTATTTTTATGGGACGTGGATGTGGAGGTATGTATTTATGTATGTTTATCTGTAGTATAGTAACTGGAGTCGGAGTGCCCTTGCCTTGCTCTGTTTTACTCACCGAAAACCAAAGAAAGAAAGTAATTCACATCAAAGTAAAGCGAGGCATGCCATACTGGAGGAGAAGATCCTTCTTCTTCTGCCATTTGGAATGAATGAAGCCTAAGAACTATTTACTACTTACACAGTTACACACTAAACTACTATATTTATTTATGTATAGTAATATTCCTTACAACTATGTGTGTACAACTCACAAAATAGTATATATTACTGGAGAACTAAATAGTACAGATAGAGTACAATTCTTCGTCCATCTATTCTTACTCGTTAACAAATGTACAGATAGTACTTAGTACAGCTACACAAACCAACAATATACTTCTAGAATAGCAGAGTAATATTTGGTTCAGCCTGGCCTACCTACATTCTGCTGCAATTCTAATCCCGCTGAAATATCTACGAACAATAATATATCTCCCTCTAAAGAACAATTTCTTTTCTTTTTGGCTCATATATTTACATCGCGTGTTTTCTGAGCAAACTTAGTGCTTTATGGTAGGTAATATATGTAGTAGGCATACAGTACCTTCAGAATACAACATTCATTCAGGTAGATCCGAAAACCTATTGTGGTCACTCTTATTGCTTATTACTTTAAAAAGGAATACAGCTAAGAAATTAAAAGTCGAGATAGAACTTTTATAAAGATGAATCTCACAGTAAAAGTTCTACAACTTTATTATATATATATACGTACGTATGTGTTAACCATTAGCAAATATTATATACTTAAATTAATAAACAGGGAAAAATCTTTTTTGAAGCTTTTACTTGCCTACCATATTGCCGCAAACCCTATATAGAACTCATAATATCAAAAGTGAAAAGGCTAGTATTAGGTGTCCCTGTTTACGGCGGCACTTTGTGCCTATGACACTTATTCTTGTACAGATAATAAGATTAGTTGTTACTTCATCCTTACTATACTACAAATATAACCAAATACTATAGTACATCAACATCAAACTACACTAGTGGTGATTCTCTACTCTCTACTTCTATATTACGGCCATTCAAGCCGACTGAGCAACTACCGATGTACAGTACACTAAACAAATATAATTAATTTCAGAAATCTTACAATCCCTCACTTCAACATAACACTACTTCCGAAAGGAAACTTTTTAAGTTCGCATCACTGTAGTCATCAGGGAATTCCTACTTTAACAAAGGCACTAGAGGAAATCCGAAGGAATTAAATCACAACTACATCTTCGGATTTAATTTCTTTCGCATTAAAAAACTCTTTCAGAATGAAAAACCCAAGGACCCTAGTCAAATAAATATTATTTTCCCTGAGTATAGTAAAGTAAAAGCCGGCAACAACAAACTTGTATGATAATTATATTTACTAAATAATTGCTTTAGTAGATTTTTTTTATTGAATGATCATCTGACAGACTTGTTTTTAGAAAAGGAAGAGGAAAGTTTACATATTTACCTGGTTACAAATAGTTGTAGTACGAAAAATTTACATAGTATAACCTCCATTGATATATTATGTATTTCAAATGGTTAGCCAAGTACTAGTAAGTATGTCGTTACGGTTCTAATTAATTAATTGTAGAATTCATTGCTGAATTACTCTAAAAGATGTGCTTCATAATAATATACTACTATACAGTGTACCTTATCATAATTTTAATCTCAAGGGTCTCACTAACATCAAATCAGAAATACTTTGATATATGGGTAGTTCTTCCTACATAATTTTTATATTTTTCTAGTGGCAAAATAAAGTGATTGCATTATGTAAAGCAAAAATATTGAGTTGTCCATATGCAAGTGTATGTATAGTATGAACCGTATCCTAACTTCTTACGATTAGGTATGTCCATTAGGGCTTCACTGTTAGTCTCCGGTACGAATATTCAAAGACTACTCTAAGGTAATATTGTACTACTCGTAGTAAGTAGATAACATAGCTAGAAAGAAGATATGCAGGACTATGTGGAAATATTTTATGCATTGAGCTAAAGAAGCGCAATAACAATGAAAGCAGATCTTGAATAGAATATTGAGTCTTAACATCTATTCTTTTGTGTCTATATTTAGTCCGGAAGCTGCTTGAGTCGGGACTGGATCCGGATGTTGCCAATGAGGATGGTCTAACCGCTTTACATCAGGTTTGTTCTTTCATTTCATTAATGATTTTTCTATTTACATTCCAAACAAAACTTGAGTGTTGAGGTTACTGCATACATACATGCATACGTAAGTATTATGTAAACTAATTTCCGATGAAAAATTTCAATCTCCTGAGTTTTGGCAGCAAACAAATTGAGGTAGCTACGAAGTAGGTATGCAAATCTGTTTGCTAAGTAATTGCACCTGTTATACCATTAGGTACATATTTACACAGTATGAAAACGTAACCATACTAAAATCCTTCAAGAAAGCATATGGATGAACCTTTCATACAATCATTTCTTACTGTTGCCATAGATTGTAATACGTATATTATCTGAATCTTGTTTAGC